>JAHPZR010008798.1:17500-35000 GCA_019787425.1 Platygyra sinensis | reverse complement strand
CTGCGCACGCAAATTCACATGCCACGTCATGCATCGAGCGCGCGCGCTAAGTACTAAAATGAGCAATGATAGGGCAGATGGCCATTGCTTTAGCTTTGATTGGATTTAACGATCTTGGACGTTTGGTGACCCCTACTTTTCTTTTCAGAAACAGATTTTATTTACAATTATCCCCACTTTGTCCAAAAAGAAACAAAAAAATCAATGTGGGAAGTTAAAAATATTTCATGATTTCTTTCCACGGGACAAGGAATCCTGCCATCTTGTGGCTGCAAGGCGCGTGAAACTATTGTCGCTAAATGCGAACTTGTTTTTCGAGGAACCTCGCCAGTTGACTAAATTCAATTAATAGGTCCATTCAAAGCATATTTGGCAGAGAGCACTTCCCTTCAAAGCTCTAATTGCAATATTTTGGGACTTGGAGCCACTTTGGTCTTCTTCATCTAACGAAGCCCGATTTACTCAGATTTAGGTGTTTTTCCGACATGTTCTCTCCGAAACGAAGTCGGTGACCCCCCAATTTTGTTACATTTCTGACATCACTAACCCCTCATCTTTCAATGGTAAAATTTTGCAGAAAAAAATCAATGTTAGAAAATTTTCGCGGCGAACGTCCTTAAAAAACGTACATGGAACTCAAAACAACTCTAGCTTTAAATGCGTTTAAGACTGATTAATGTTTGAGAACATATTAAAAGTCTAGCTGGAAATATGGGAATACAGCAGAGATAATTAGCAAAGTTACGGTAGCGCTTTCTTCGACCAACAGTTTTGATCAACCCGAATAACGATTGATATTTTTGAGGTCTCTAAACTCCTTGTGTAATTTATTTTCCCAGTATAAAATTTTACTTTGTCGAAGAAACATACGTGATTTTAGTAGCCTTATAGCGTTGGCTAAAAGTGTTGCAGCATTTCAGCACAAAAGTCGGCGAAAAAATATTTTGTCAAGTTTATGACACCGAATCGGACATGAAAGTGCACGCGCTCCACTATGCAAATTAGCTACTTGTACGCGTCAGATTTTCCTTTCAAAATTAAAACTTCTGCAAACTCGACAAATCGGTAAAAAGAATAAGAAACTATCGAAAGCAGAAATTGATTATGACTAGGCATTGTTCTGAGAAACTCGCAGATTAACTCGATACCAGAGAGAAGAGCTTTCTTGCACAAACTTTATTCATAAGTCAAAAGCTTACGCGTACAACTCAGCGCGAGAAGATCTTTACTCATTCACAGTGGGAATTAGTAGTCCTGCTTTCATCCTGAAACTTACGTTTTCCATTGCCTCAGAACAAAATGCAGTAAAAAAGTTGCTGACTCACATAGAAGGAGTTCGTGTAATTTCTTGCGAAATCTAAGTTCGAGTGCAAGTCAGTGGAATCTCCTTGTTTTAGTAGACCCCCGTCTCCTGCACACCACCTTTTTGCTTGGACCCCGCTCGTTCCCCCGCCACTACGTATAAGCGCCCTGGTGATGCCAATGAACCTTGAGCCCAGTGTGTTTCCACGGAAACCTTCCTTATTCGCGTGCCTTCGTGTTTTAAAAAGCCATTTCTTGAGATTTTCTGTTTCTCCCTGCCCATGCACTTGCTGGTTTTTCATCTAACGTGGCTCGTTGATTGTTTCCTAGTCTTGGTCAGGCTTCCTACCGTCCGTATTACCGGCCCTGGGCCACCGTCAGTCGAACCGCGGGCAAGCCTCGCTCCCGATCACTCGTTCAGATAGGTGGCTGTGCCCTCGGAGGCCTGGGCTGGGAGTGGGCGGCGGTGTCGGAGGGGTGTCCCTGCTGTGGAGGCAGTAGGCCCGGCCGCCGGGGGGGTGTCCCTGGTGCTGGAACAGGAGAACGGGACTCGGGATGGAAGTAGTAGTCAAACATCATATTTTCCGTAATTAATTTGGTATTTCTATAACTCAGAGCTCACTAAATTTGCGGTTTTTTCACTAACTGCGATCGCGATATTTTCGAGTTGGATTGGGTTCCACCATTTGTTGGAATTTTTTTTCTGTGACAGCAAAACGAAGATGCGAATCAAAGATGATCAAATTTATGGTTAAATCATGAAAATATGAGAAAAACCGATTCCATTCCATGTACTTATATTTTTTTCTCAAGCCTCTGAGCGGGCCGGATGCCTAAATCCTCGAATTTGATTGGCTAATCTTACACACGTGACCGGTCCAGCTTTTTACGATACGGCCCACGGGCCGGATTTTTTCCCGCTGCCTGCCCCACTGCCTAAATTTCGCTCCTAAAAGTTAGCGGTAATCGGCAATCTTTTGCCTTTTTTACACATCCATCGACGATTAGTCACCACAAGTTTATCTCGGTTCTCTTTGAAATGGCAAGGAAAGTCACTGTAAGTAAATTGAGTTGAGTGTTTTGAAGTTGTGAAAGTTTGCTTGGTTGTTTGTAGCTTGGCGCTGTAATGGCGCTTAATCCTGTGTTTCCCTCGCCGTAGAATTTGAGTCAAATTCAGTCAAGTTTACGTTTTTGATCGTTGCTGTATTCAGGAGAATTTCTGTAGAATACACTTAATGAATTTCCTCGCTTTCTGCTATTCAATTTATGGTAGAAAAGTCTGATTTCAGTCAAGTGATTTTAAAAGTGACGACTGACAGACATTGTTTTTGTAGTAAAACTTCAAACTTCGCACGAAATTTCACACCGGAAAAACAATTTTGGAAAACTTAACTGGTTAAATAAATGCAACTAACATAAAGTAGTTCGGAAACTATATGTTCTTTAATACATCTTTCTTGGCCTACTATCTGAATTATTCGCTCGTTGCCAAGATTTTTTACAAATCGTTAGTAGACGGCGCGCAAGCCGATTCAATGACAATTAGAGTTGCGTAAACAAACCCATTAGTACTCTGTAAAACCAATTCACTGCAGGAAAAAAATAAACATGTTATTTACCGGGCTAGGTCGGTCCGTATGGGAAAAACTGTGCCCTTGGTCTTGAGTACGGCCCTCGGCCTTCGGCCTCGGGCCGTACTCAAGACCTCGGGCACAGTTTTTTCCCATACGGACCTCCCGCCCGGTAAATAACATATATATATGATAAAACTTGTGTAGGGATTGATGCCACCTCGGTAATGCGCCTTGGATAGTTTTCTGTTTTTTCGTTCAAAGCTATTTTGTATACCATGGACCAAACGCACAGATTAAACAAGAATTACTTAAAACAGTCCAAAATATGCGGTTTTCTGGCAAGCGACCTTTAACCTGCATGTAAGGTCTGGTTTTCAATACTTCTCGAACTCAGTAATAATTCATCAACTAAGGCAAAGAAAATCAAAACCGTAAAGGAGGTTTGGATACCTGGTCTTAATTAGCAAAGATTTTTTATCGATTTTACTTATTCGTTTACTCCTTAATTTTTGCCTCCAATGAGAAGATATATAAAACACTCGAGACAGTGTTTTATTGGCTATTCTTGAAACACCTCAAATTTTGTTAAAAAAGACCCCGCTGCGCGTCGTATTTTCAACTGTCTTCTCGGTGTTTGGATTTCTCGATGAAACACTGTCTCTCGTATTTGATATCAACCGTAGGCCCCGTCTCCAGTATCTTCGATGTTATGGTTAGCAGGGGGCGAAAAAGAGCCCACACGCTTATCGTAAAGAGTAGAGCATGAAGTTCCCGGTGTTGTGGTCTGGCCTTTGTTGTTACACTGAGGGTTGGGGTGGGAAATGCTTGGAGATATTAGCTACGATAAAGCTTCTCTAGTCCGAGGTTAAATAAAGTATTCGGTCATATGTTACATAACCACAACCACGAACATAACTCACGGTAGTAAGGATGCCCACAACACAAGCATAAGTACGTATGTACGTACAGAATGGATTATTGTCTTCTTTCGGTTTCATACCTCAAGCACAAAGAAGGGAAGAAGACTTCGTTTTATTCTGCATGTGCTTGTGATTATGCTTGTGTTGTGGACGTCCTCACTACGGTAACCGTTATGCTTATGCTTATACTTGAGTTTATGTCGTAATGAAAACCTTGTTCAACCTTAGCTTTTCGAGGCTCTACTGATGTATGAAAACTGTGCAGTGAGCTTTCTGCCTTCGTTTTCAGTATTTACTGACGAAGAAGAAGCAGGAGAAGAGAAACATAATGCATTTCGGGAGATACACGAAGCTCCGCCCATGACTTTAAACCCACAAATGTGTGATGAAGCGAAAACATACGCCCAGCAACTCGCACAAACGGGTACATTTATGCACTCTTCAAGTGACGATGGCGAAAACCTTTCCATGGGATGTTCCACCAATAAGGCACAGACCGTGGAAGAAGCTGTGACAAGCTGGTGAGAATTTACTGACAGACTCAGTTTAATTTGAATTTCATTAAAATTGGGCGCTTTAAAAGGATTCACGTGATATACTCTTTATAAAAGAGCCTTACGCCTTGTAAGAAACAATATCGAATGATAAAATTGCTTATCATTCATCTTAAGGCAATTTTCATGAGAGGGTTTTACTTTCTGATTTGCCCTAAGCATCAACCAACAAGTTTTTCCATGTAGAAAAACATTTTAAACATGTAAAGGGGAACAAACTCCAAACTGAATAGCTCCAGTTGCATTAGAATACAACATATGGCTGTTCTAGTGTCCGTGAGAAGCTAAATTAAGGTATCTTCCCGACCTTAAACGGCACAGTCTTGTGTAGTAGTAGTAGTAGTAGTAGTAGTAGTAGTAGTAGTAGAAATAGTAGTAGTAGTAGTAGTAGTAGTAATAGTAATAGTAGTAGTAGCAGTAGTAGTGCCGCTGCCGCTGCCGCTGCCGCTACTGCTACTGCTACTACTACTACTACTACTACTTCTGACCACTACTACTACCAACACTACTACTACTTCCACAACTACTACTAATAATAACAAATATTTTAACAGGATGACCCATCAGTGTGTTAAACACTGTTATCAGAAGGGTCCTTTAAAAGAAACGAAGTGAAAATAACGTTAAAAAGGTAAAATTGAGTAAAAAAAGCATACAAAATTAGTAAAAAATGTTCACTTAAGTCTTTGTTAAATAGAAATCTTGAAGTTATGGATCTAAATTAGATTGGCCCCTTGATAGCGCAATGACAATGACAAGTTGAAGTGATATGCCATCATTTCTTATTCGAGATTATATTACCATATCACCCGTACGGCCTAGGCTCGATTTCCAGCCGTTTTGTGAGCCCGCGTTCCTTGCCCCACACCACGGCTGGATCACTGGTCTACCCATTGTATTTCTTGACCAATCACAGAGAAGCCTGCTCGAATCGAGCAGGCCTTCCTCTGATTGGTCATTTCTGTCACTTGTCTATCCAACATGGCGGATGTCAGTGATGAGTTTTCTTCTGTAAAGTGTGTGTTAGAGCGCTTCCTTTTAGCGCTTCCATATTGAGAAATTTACAGAAACACAACAGGAAGCCATTGTCAATTTGTTAGAAGGGAAAGATGTTTTAGTTTCACAGCCAACGGCCTCAGAAAAATTCGTAATTTTCAGTCCTTCCCAATCATATGCATCTTCGATGTTGCGTAGATGAGTCTGATTTACTGGTTGTTTTTTGGCTACCTCTCTGCTCAACTCGCTTATCCGCTTATCCTCGCTTATCCAGGATTCGCTCCGACGAAGGGCTAGCGCTCGAAACGTCAGCTTTCGAATCTCTTTACGGTGGCTAATTCACATTATCAACTCAGTTGATAAAACCAAATTATCCTGTAATACTCCCACCGACGCAGCACCATAGTTTCTTTAGAAACTTACCCCCTCTATCCAGGACAGAGCCAGGCTCCTTACTTCAATAGGTATACAAGCAGCTTTTATTGGAGATGAGCAAAATGACGAAAGCGTTACACGCAAGAAACAAGGAGCTGAGGGCGGTTTATTCATGTCGTGCTATAGGGACAATGGATGTAAACTTAATTATAACCGATGGCTATGTATCCATATTTACAACTGCAACTTACAGGAAAACTTCAAAAGGCTTTGGCTGAGTTCCAGTAATGAAGGCCATTGTATCCGACACTGGTAAGAATTAGAGTGGTTTGTTTGTAATATTTGTCGAAGTTGATTCCAAATTGATGTTAAGAAAACACTGAATACATGAAATGTGGGTTTTATCAAAGCAAGTTCTGACCGTCCGTCACAATGTTTCACACTTAAAGTAATTGTGTAATACCTTCTGCTGGTTGAAAATAAAGGCTCATTGATTTTAATGTTCATATTGTCTTTTGATATCGCAGAGATATATAAATGACAAATACATGTTAGAAATGTACAATTCAGTTTTGGACCCTAATTTCTTTAACAATACAATCAAACCTATCCTATACTGTTATGGTCTTATACAGTATCTTAATTTAGTTCAACACTGTTTATTAAGTTGTGACAATTATTTTTTTCCCATGATCATTCAGGCCTTTCAGCTTTCTTTATGGCTTTATGTAATTTCTTTTAAACACACATATCAAACCATTAAATGGCTATTCAAATTTTTTTTTTTGTACAGGGGCTTTTCAGCCCAAAAAAGAGAGAGAGCAAGCATTCCACAAATAGCTTTCAAGAATAAGTGAAATATATTCTCTTGAAAAAGGTCCTCTTTTATTTGTTGTGTGTAACACAATAGCAACTAAGAAAACCAAAGACAGAATATTAAGCCTTGGAGATGTAAGAGTTTGTCATTTTTCATCAGATTCTCAATAGAAAGAACATTGCAAATCACTTCAAGTTGTCAGTGGTGATGCAAACCTCACCTTTGCCCTTTTTTCCTATCTCTTTACCAATTATGAATTTGTTATTTACTGTCAGATAAAACAGGTTGTCTTGAATGATACAGGGAGATCCAAGGTATACATAATGGGATGTCTTTCGAGCCAGAATTGATAAACAAAGGGTGTATTCCTTTGGGGTGATCTGGATCAGGATCAGTGATCCAAGATCTGTCTGGATCATGGTGTATCAAAGGAACCAATGAATCCATTCTGGTTATGGATTCATTGGTTTCTTTGAGGCACCATGATCGAGGCAGATCTTGGATCACTGATCCTTATTCAGATCAACCCAAAGAACACAGCCTAGATCAGGAGAACATTCTGAGTCATTTAGCCAAATCAGATGGCAACATAAAAATTTTGATGGCGACAATTGCATATGAAATGAGAGTTTATAGTCAAGCCGTTAAAGTCATAATCCATTATGGTCCTTCATAAAAACATTGAAGCATACCACTATAAGAATGGCCCGGAAGGAAGTAACACACCTGACCTGTAGGTCCCTGTGAATTGCAGATTTCATGTTGATGTATTGTTCTGACAATTAGGAATGTACACACCACACTATGCCATAGGGATGGTTTACTTTTGCATTTTGATGAAGATTTAAGGGATTTGGAAAAACCTTGCAAGCCTTAGAAATTTTGTAAATTATGTAAGGATGATTATAATAGTGATACATTTCAAAACAGACACCTGAAATCTCTGTATATGTAAGTTTAATTAATTATTATCCAGTGAATTATCTGCCCATGTGAGCACACCCAAAAGAACAGACAAGTAAGGTTTTCATGCATGTATGGCCGCGTTACTGTGCGTGAAACACTTGGCATTATTTACAGATGCGGACCACTGAGGAAACGGGCACCCTCAATATTCTATTTTTGCCAGGAAAACAAGGTCATTTTGGGCGATTTTTACTCGTAAATCTACTTGATTTTTGAAGGATGATAATTTGTAACAGCAATTTTCCATAATTTCTAAAAAGAAGGGCTAAAACTAAACCATATAAAGCTAGGATACGAGTTTTATTACGCCCGTGTATCCGCGCATGACACAATTTTGTTCACTTTGTTGTGGATCACTAAAATCAGGATAGCAATTGGCAGCCTTAATCTGTGGTATCTTTTTTGCCAAGAAAATAAAAAGTCATTACCTCCATTTTAAACTCGGGAGCTTCTTTCCTTTGGAAATTCTGTAGGACAAGTGACATTCAGTCATGCTACACACTGTACACATAGTGGTAGAACCGGCATGGTAAATTGGCAAGGAAAACCTCTAGTCTGCTAGGGATGTCTTGCAACACAGGCAGGCTGATGAAGCAACGTTGGCTTTTGATTCCTGGTTTCAGTAGACAGTTCTTTTGGGCGCAGGATCGACGATTTCGACTAACTCAAATATTTTTTGGCTCAGTCATTCGTGACAATCGTTGTAAAGATACCCTTCTTAACAAGATGCTTGCTGACTACGGTTTCTGGTAGCTTTGAAATAAGTCCCTGTCTCTTTTACGCTTTCCTTGGACTATCCGAAACATTCCCATATAGAACAGGTTTAATTTTTTGCGGAGCAACAAACTCCGCCATTTTTTCCTCCGCGCATGGTAATTTGCATAAAAACCGGATGTGACGTCACGGACAAGCGCTACGGACCAGTGATCCAGCCGTAGTTGGGAGGAGGATAAATCACCGGACTCCCATAACGGCTGGAAATCGAGCCTACCGTACGGCCCCTCTCGCAATTTCTTTGGAAAACCATAAGAGAAAAGGTCCAGCATGAGGACCTTACGCATCGAGGTGACAGGGCCGGGAAAACGCGTACGGCCCTGGAACACGTACGGCAAAATCGATGCGAGTTAATGACAAACATTTTTTTTCTGTAAGATTTTGTTTTCTTCAAAATGAGTGATGAAAGTGAACATTTCTGAAACATTCTGAGAGCAAATTTTACTATCCAGGCGAACTGTTCGATTCAGAACTACTTTAGTCGCCAGCTCACTCCGAAAGCATTCAAAGAACGTCAACACTTCTCGCAAATGAAGAAGTTCACAGACGGTAAAGGAAACAACTTTTCCGGATGAACTATACGGTAATTAACCTTAGGAACAAGAAAACAGAGTCTTTAAGTGAGGTTTCTTTTAGAGGTAAGTTATCAAGAATTTATCGTGGGTCAAAAACAAAAAGCAATGTAAAGAAAACAAAGTACGATATAAATGTTTCCTTCAGTTTTCTTCGAGTTTTCTGAGTCTCTGAGAGAAGTTGATTAAACCAGAGAAAACACCAACATACCTTGTGTACAGAAGAATAAAGTGCTCTACATGTTCTACATTGGCGTTGTTTGAGAAGACAAATACAGTTCATCCAGATAATGAAACTCGCTTGAATTTCCACTGCACAGCAAAGCCAGCAAAGTCTGCAAACCCAGGAACTGTTTGCGGGAGCCAACATCGGTGTCATTGATATTCAGTTGTTGGTTCTCCCTTGTTCAAGAGAATCCAAGAGGTCGACAAATAGCTTGAAACGAAGTCGACATTTTCTTTGAGTCTTCGGGTGAAGATTTGTGAATAATTCCAGTAAGGCGTGAAGCGACTTTCGTCATGATCACTTGCTAAGTTTTTGATGGTTTTGACATATTTTGACAGCTTTGGGTCAAGTTTCTGTAGGACGAATTGAAATTGTGGACTTAAAGGGGCTCAGTCACGGTATTTTGAGTTATTTTGAGCATCGACAAAATTAGCGTTAAATTAAAGGAAACCTGAAAATACTGAATACTTTACAGAGATAGAAAAACATCAAAGAGATGGTAATAAACCATAAAGGAACAAGGATGGTTAAGGATGGAGAAGATTGACACGGATTGCACACAACGAAATTAAAAAGTTTAGCTAAACCGTTTCAAACCGTTCAACCGTGACTGAGCCCCTTTAAATAGAAAAACAAAAATGAGAAAATGAGTCATGTTTTTCGATGAATTGTGTTTCTCGGGAAAATATTTGGATCTTGGTCAGGACGTACGGGCCATCCTGACCTCGAGCCAAATATTTTCCCGTCCGACCCTCCCACCCAGTCAATAAGTACATATATTTTTTTCAGCTCGTGAGCAGGCGGAATTCAACAAATCCTGCAATCTGATTGGTTCCTGGAGTGGGCGAAATTTTCTCATCCGGACCGCTACAGTGGTCGAAATTTGTTTTAAGAAGTTCAAATTTCCGAGGGGAAACTGATAGACCGATAGTTCCGAGACATAAACACCCTATTGTCTTTAGTGTGATGTCGAGGTGGCCTCTCCTATAAGCCTGGTGGTTTCTTGAGGTCTCCTCGCCTAACAACTTGCTGTATATTATTATTGTTATTATTATTATTTATTTTCTTTTTTCTTTTTTTTTTAATGTTGTAATATAAAGGCAAATAAATGATGATGATGATGATGATGATTGTTCACCACTAAATTTTCTTCCGCGCACCAGTTCAAAAATCATTAAATTATTTTCAGCTTTTTCGGATGAAAGCCGTTAAAGTCAAAAATTTGAAAAAGAAAGCAGACTAAAACCAACTTAATACAATTTTACTGTTTATTATCTATGAGCCTGCTGGTTTACGAATAATTTTAACTGGTAATAAACTTATTGGTTTAAACTGACCACGTGACGCGACAGTGTACTGTTCATCCGCTCGAGGAAAATATCCAGCACGCTAATACAGGGGCAACTATCAGCCGATGGTTTCTCGTCAGAAACACTCTACTATTTAAATAGGATTTTCGAGCTCATAATCTAATTGTTGAATATAAACACTCGTGAAAGTTTGGGAAAACTTTAAAAGCTTTGCAAACACTCGCCTGCGGCTCAAGTTAACACAGCAGTACTCGTTCTCCCAAACTTTCACTCGTGTTTCTTAAATAGTTTCCATGTTACCGTGCGTCTGTTCAGTAGACGTCAAAATGTTGTAAGAACAAAAATCGCTTCGTTTGCCACTAATTTTCTATTGTCAATACAAAATGGAGCAAACTTTCTGGTTGCTTGGCGTAGCAAAGAATCGTAATTGGTCCAAACTTGACTCGAATGAAAACTTACAGCGAAAGCAGAATTTTAAAACACCGAGGGTAAAACTTTGTAATGATGGGCCGGGTTGTTCGAGAGCCGGTTAATGTTAATCCAGGATTGAAAGTTAACTGAAGCACTATGTTTTCTTGTTTAAGATTGTTTTTCACCTCTAACGTTTGGTGTAGTTTGAGATTACTACAGTTCAAAACTGAAGGGCGCGCGGCAAACAGAACACCAAACCAAAAAATCACAAAACTGAAGTCAAATTTCTCGCTAACCCTGGGTTAGCTAAACTGATCGGGCTTTAAACAACCCGGGCATGATGTCAATCGTGCGCCTGTCATCTAATAAATCATAGGCGAGAACCAATCAAAATGCGAGAATTATTTGAGCTATTTTTCAGTTCTTATTAAAGTGCACCTAATCCCAAAAACTTTTTTTCGCTAAAACAATAAAGCTTATTTTGTGGAGTAATTAACCGCAAAAATCTTTCGATTTGGTTAAATCTTTGATTTTCTATGGCTCGTCAAAGTACGTGAAATTGCCGCCATTTTGGTTCACGACCGAGTTTAACGGAGAATGGGTCGAGGGGCGGATGTGACGTCAAATCGAGAACACGATGATTCTGAGATTCGCATATTTACTTGTTTCTGTGGGAAAGGCTGGAAAAGTTGCTCGAAAAAAATGCTAGCCAGGTGCGCTGTAGTGTGATGTAGCAACACAACAAACTTACAGGAGGTACTGCGCTTCATGCCATACCGTTTTATGGAGAGATGTCCTGAAGAGAAGAAACGTACAAAGTGATGGCTCGATTCGTGCGATAGCCGTCTAAGAGTTCGGTGATCTGTTCTATAAAGTATTTCAAACCAGATGATCTCGCTCGATGCCTGGATTGTCAGAGAGAGGAAGGGATTTTGCTGACTCAGTGACTTAAGCGAGACGAATTTGGACTTGAATAACCGCTTGTCCATCGATTCATACAGCCGTTCTTGCATCTGATCTGAGAAACAACAGCAGTCAGTCGGCAGTGACAACCGACAGATAGTTTTGTATTTGCTCGCTACTAATCTTAAAACTCCATTTCTGAAGCCATACAGGTATAATTCCTGGATATTCAGTAACACACTTTAAGATAACATCAGCACCAATATCTTCAAGAACAAGATCACTCTTCTTTGAGTCTTGACAACCTTCTAACTCACTTTATAACAAGGCGTTTTGGAGCGAGTTGCAAGGGTGCTGAAAATTAAATGAATAAACGAGGACTGCATGACGGCGAACTTGTTTGCTGAAGGGTTTCGTTAGCAATGACTGAGTCAACATTGTTTGGCTTAAATTTGGCCACCAAAGGTGACGAAGTTTATTACTAAAACCTACCGATATACAGTAGACAACAACTCTTCAGTAAAGGTGGGGGGAAAAACCGCCACCTATAACAAAGAAACAGAAAAGAATGGTTCTCAGGCAGGCGGAAGGGGAGGAGGTGGAAAATTGCGAAAATTCCGAGTTCCAATAGATGAGCAAAGTTGTGATGGTGTGCTGCCGGAAAAAGGAGTGAGCGCGATGTAACACGCGCTTATGTACAACTTCACTGGGATAGTGAAAGGTTCTGATTGGTTGAAAATGCGACACAGAAGTTACCTCCCGCCTGAGCATTCGAACCATTGTTTAAACAAAAGCCTTGCCATAAACACCCATTATGATGACGTCATAATAGTCCCTTTTAATATAATAATAACAACAACAACATTCGCTGATGTTTTGAAGGGAAGGGACACTACAATTTCCACACTCGCACGAAAAGCACACA
The DNA here is from genome assembly GCA_019787425.1 of Platygyra sinensis. Classification (NCBI taxonomy): domain Eukaryota; kingdom Metazoa; phylum Cnidaria; class Anthozoa; order Scleractinia; family Merulinidae; genus Platygyra; species Platygyra sinensis. The sequence goes on along the minus strand of JAHPZR010008798.1, from coordinate 22,375 downwards.
AACATTGTGTCATGGGATAATCATTTTGGTCTACGTTGAACGAATGAAGTTAAAATAATTTGAGAAAGTAAACGGACTTGACTTTTATTTATACGAAAGTAGATTAATGCGAGGTCGAAGAATGCGCGAATTTAGTAAAATTTATACGCGTCACACGCTACAGTCTCTTTGACTTCTACATATCATTGCCTTCGGGTCTGTCCATCAGAGCTCGTTCGAGTTCTTTGTCAGCATGCATCCACCTCATTTGTCTATCCATTCTTCGTTGGCCAGAGAGTTGTCAGCATATAAATCAGCTCGGCCGTCATCGTTTAACTATTCACTCACTATTCACTTTGCTTTGTTGACAAGTGCGAGTCGTCATTCTCTTCAGCGATATAATAAATTTCGGTGTCTTCTGAGTCAAAGTTCATTTCAGAATCCGACGAAGTAGAAGATATTGTTGATAAAAACAAACCTGTCGACTGTGGAGCCCCAGCGAAAAACTTGTGCGGCAAAAAGGCTTCTACGCTCACACAGAGTAAAAGGCCCGACTGGGACAGCCGAAGCTTTCGTGAACCATACGAAACTCGGTTTCAAGGGGGCACAGAAATTCGAGGATTTAACCAAATCGAAAAATTTTTGTGGCTAATTACTCCACAAAAAAAGCTTTATTGTTTTAGCGAAAAAAAATTTTGGGGGTTAGGTGCACTTTAACAGGAGGTCTGTATGGGAGAATTTTGACCGAGGTCGTGAGTAGGTCTGTACACACGACCGATATCAACATTCTCCCATACAGACCTCCTGCTCGGTTAATAGCATGTTTATTATATGGCAAACGAGAACAATTTGATTATTTAATGCAACTGATTTGTAGTAGCTGGCATTTTGCTTACGAACGGCGATGAGCTTAGCTTAATTCTGCCAAATTTTGCTCGTCATCTTTCCTTTTGTTTAATCATATCCTTTTTCGCACTTCCATAATTATTGTTTAAAGAAAATACTTTGCATGCATTTTAGTTTACAACATTTTCATCCCAAAGCAATACCGGTTTAGATGCTGGTCTAGACAGGAAAATATCGAGACCGCTTTCAACATCAATTTCAGCCAATCAAATTCATTAATTCAGTAGTCCCCAGTCCTTCCCCAATTGTGCGACACAGCCTTTTGATAAATAAATAATAAATAGAACTGTGCATGACCACTTGGACACAATTTAATTTCTTATCTTGTGTTGAAATATTCTTCAACAAGAGAAGAGAATTTTCGTATCTTCGCATAGCTATGTAATATCCTCTACTTAACGTCATTTTAACATATTCAATAGAACACGAAAACATTGTCTTTGTTATTAGCACGCACCTTTTTGCGATCGATTTTCGGATGATGCAGAATATCAAAACCTATCGACCAAAATGCTAGAAAATGACATAACTGTCACTCCCGACTCCCCTTGGGAGACGTTGTTGGTCACGTGACGTGACTTTTGGACTTTGGTCGACATGTGTTTTCGCGAGTGTTTTTTTATTTTTGAGTCACAGAATTTTGTACATGTACCTTTCGTTTAGCCCGAAGCGAACAGTTCGGTAAGTTAAATTTCGTCTTTGCTGTTCAAGAAACATTTGGAACTTATTACTTTTTTTGTTTACAATTTTCAGAAAACCTCACTCATTCACGCGCACATTTACATCAGATTTTACACGTAAGATTTATGCCTTTATGGAAGCGAAGAGTTTGTTCACTGAGTTGTTTAATTGTGACTTATTCATTGACCGTGGCCGTACGTTCAGTGTGAGCTTGAGCTGAAGCGTTGTGAGTTTTCGAAGTTCGTTGTGAAGAATTAAGACAAGTACGGTACTACGGTACTGACAATAACACTGGACTAATAAATCTCTTATTTGACGGTTTAACATAGTTTATTATACATCAGACTTACTATGAAAAATCTGATTGGTCGAGAGCATTCTATCAATTCACAATAGCTTGTGAACTTGACATGATAAATGCAATATCTGCTGCAGATATTGCATTTATCATGTCTGCCTGGTTACTAAGCCCCTTAGAGTGTTCTCCTCAGAAACAAGATGGCTGAACGCTTCGCTTCTGTTTCTGAGGATGAATTATATGAAAAATGTATAATAAAACAATTATTGAATTCGGTTTTCGCATGACATCATGAATTATCAAAACCTCGTGTCTGTGTTATCTGCCTCAGCCTTCGGCTTCGGCAGATAACACAGTCCTCGATTTTGATAATTCATGATATCATGCTCAACCTCATCCAATAATTGTTTATTACGCTCAGACATTATCTCGTTGCTGCTATTCTTGGGTTGCAGGTGACGTCATCATTAACTAAAATCTAAAACTAAAGAACTACCAAAGTTATTATCTTTATCAGGCATAAGAGGGGGTAAATTTATATCTGTGAACAACTTTTCAGCCCAAGCCCAGCATGCTTCGTCTAAAAACAGGCACATTTTTAATTTCAAAGTTAGGATGACGGTGTGTGACATAGATCTATGAACGTGTTTGTACTTATCTCGGGATTTTTAACCTTCTTAGATGTTAAAGTATTAGGAACGGTGCTTATTTAAATGTTTGCTTGATCAGTCCAGATAATCAGTGGCCTAGATAGCCAAAGTAAGTTCCAGATGTTTGCGCTATTTTCCGGCCGCCATGTTGGTGTCCCCCAACATAGTGGCTCCATCCCGGGGAGGGGGGGGGGGGGTACTTAACTAAGTTTAATACGGGGAGGCTCCGCCCCGAGGTCTAACCCCTTACCCTTTCATATACCATTTTGGCGGAAAAGGTACCCCTTTTATATACCTTTTCAGTGAAAAAAGGTACCCCTTTCACATACCTACTTTAGAAAGTCTTGTTCTCATTTTGCTGAAGTGCTTAATAAATAAATTGATACAGCCATAAGCGGCGTGTATTCGAAATACTATAATTAAAGGCCCTTTTAAATACCCAAATGACCGATTTCCCTACCCTTTTATATATCTAAACTTGTGAAATCCCAACCCTTTCATATACCTGAAGCCTGAAAAAGGTACCCCTTTCGGGCGGAGCCTCCCCGTATAGGCCATTATAGGGATTACCCCCGGGGGCTCCATACTGGGCTCTATAAATTTATGCAAAATACTTCGACAACTATTTGAAGCTTCGGAAAACGCACAGACCTAAAACTTGGAGAAGCGTCTTATTTACTTATCTCCCATAACATTATAATTTCTTGACTTTATACACTGGATGGTTTTATTATTTCTTTAATTGCGTGGTAGTGCAACCCAAGAAATGAATTAACCCCAAAATATCCGGGCTTATATCCACCCTATTTTCCCATTGGAACATTAACTTCAACACAGGCCATTTCTTACAGGTACAATGAGGTGTGTGAGCCTGGGTACAATTTCAACTCTGGCGGTTCTAGTGGTGGAACGGGGCATTTCACGCAGGTCGTGTGGAAAGGAAGTACGGAACTTGGCATTGGACGAGCCGAAGTAGAACGCGATGGCATGAAGTGTGCATATATCGTCGGACGATATAGGCCAGCTGGAAACATTATAGGAAGTTATCCTCAAAATGTGGTGAAGGGAAGCTTTGACGCCAACAGTTACTGCGCCTCAGTTTCAAATTCAGGTTGGAAAAAGAAGTTCTTGGACAAGCAGGGGCGAACAGTTGCCACGATCACAACGAGTGCTTCAAAGCACTCTCAGACTGCGAGCACTGGGTCTCCTGTAGTTCGGAAGCAGCATCTTGAGGTCTTAAAAAAAAAGAAAACTACTGTGGCCAAAAAGCATGATTAATGTTATGCTTTAAACCTGTCTGAAGTTAGATGAAACGAATAAAAGTTTGAACTATAATACGTTATGTTTTGTGGAGTTTCGTTGTGTTTGGAAATCTATAGCTTTGTATATATATACTCTGCCATAGAAATAGAAACTTTGAAACATTGTCTGATTAAAATTAAATCAGACATCTTCATACTTTCTTGAAGTTTCGATAACTGAACATTTGAACATGGAAAAAAAACTTCTATTTTATCTGCATTATTGGCATCGACTGGCTAGTTTTAGAGCTATAAGCACTCAAAGTCCCAAAAAATGATCACAACTTGTTTTCCATTGCATAATTGGGCATTAATAATGGAATGGGAGACCAAAGAATCAGCACGCGGTCTCAGAAAACTGGCGAGTGAGACACAAGCATCCAAATACTGTTTTCAGCCACCTCAAGGTACATTGAGGTCTTCTTTGAGCCGTCGTCGTGTCTTTGGTGCGTTATATCTACGCAATATCTGGCAAGTTCTTAAAAGTCGAATGTTTGGCCAGCTAGAGACAAATTTGCTCGAAGCAGCTGAGCACATCTAGGAGCTGTTCAGCAGGCTGCTGTCTAATTTTCAGAAGGCACGTCTCTAATGCGGATCTTCATACTAATGCTAGAGGTTGTTTTTTTTGCAAACAAAACCTGCCATACATCTTTTTACATGTCAAATATAATAACACCGTCTGTTGTTCCGTAATTTGGCCGGGGGATTTAGGGTCCTGCACTAACAAGTTTGTAAAAAGAGTTTAAGATCTTGAACTGTAATTTAATACTTTAAGTGCCTGTGAAGTAAAAAGTAATTGCTTTCTGGTCCTGTGTCAATTAACACTGATCATCAAATTCCCAGTTTTTATCTTAAGCAGGGATTATCCACTCCCAACAATCTAATGAGGAGAGGTAAGACAATATGAGCAGCAACATGTATGTTTCCATTAAGCAAATGTGGCAAACTGATGTGGATATTTGGTTTTTAATTGAAAGAGACTGGTGCCAAGAGTGTTGTCACGGTAACTGCATAACGAGTATCGTTTTGTTTCTTTTTGACGCATATTTATGGTGCCAAT
>JAHPZR010008798.1:12500-15000 GCA_019787425.1 Platygyra sinensis | reverse complement strand
GCTGAGATGTTCGGTACTCATTTTCTTTACGGCTGTGGGACAGTAAACATCCCGGTTAAACGATCCTTTTAATACATTCACTCTGTACGAGCCTCTAAAATTACCGGCGGGTTTGTATCGACCAACAATGTATGCACAGTTCATTCCGTTTTGCTTTATTTCTGCTCTGCCAATACCGAGTACGGTGCTCTCTTTCCAAACAACTTGTGAGAAGTGTCCAGTCTCGTCGGGTCCGTTCTCGACTTCTCCGAGTCCTTCATAGCCGGGATCACAAACCTCGTTATACCTGAAAGACAAACATGAACTTTATTTATATCGTGCAGATGCACTTGACTTAGTATACCCATACACAAATGCATTGAAACGCAAACATGTTTGATGGTGACATATGGTAGAAGAAATAAATGTATGCGTAACGATTTTCTTATTCAATCGGTACCACATATGGATGTGCACTTTACTCGTGTACACCAAGATGATAGATGTGAGCATTTTGTAAAAGGGAGTGGGGGGGTGGGGTGAGAAGAATTGTGCACCTTTTTACGTGCACCATCTATCTACAAATGAAGGTATGTAGAGATTGGTAAATAAATAAATAAATAAATAGATAAATAATGAGTAATCAAAATGACACTGAAATGTTCTGTATATGTCCATCAAAGCCATCACCACCTTAAAAACGCTTATTCGGCCGAGGACAAGCTAGGAACGAACATGTGTCGACTTCTTTGAAGGTTGATGAGCAAATTTAAAACCTCTGCTTCTCTACGTTGACCTGTTCCTTACAGAGAGACCATTTCCAGCTTGACCAAAACAACCAAAAAAACATGTGACTTATCTTCAGCCTATCAACTGTCGAAAGGTTCAATTCAGCACATGCGAGGCGGACCAGGGGCCCGTTTCTCGAAAGACCCGTTAACTCAACGGGCCCGAGATCATATTTTGAAATCAAAGTTTCAAGAAAGGTTGAGTGTTTTCTGATCTGTCATGAAGTCCATTTTGTTGTTTAGCCAATAACTTTATTGTACAATTTTCAAATCTTTTTAAACTCCCATCTGGAACGGTAAACAAAACAGTTTAAAGGGCCCGGTAATTATCGGGAGCTTCGAGAAACGGGTCCTAGGCCACTTTTTGACACTTATTTTTGTCGCCCTAATAAATATGTTATTGCATAGACCAGATAAACCTCAACAAGACGACAAACCGGAGAAAGATATAAACCGCTTCAGAACATTGTCAAATTTTAAAAGCGATAGAAAGAGTTATTTGCCAGGTCTGAGAATATTTAAGAAATAGAAAACATGCACCGTGTTTCTATCGGGTTATAGAAATGCGAGTGGAAGTTTGGGAGAACGAGAAATGCTGTGGGAACACGAGCCGCAGGCGAGTGATTCCACAGGTTTTTCGAGTTCTCCCAAACTTTCACGAGTGTTTCTATAACTCGATAGAAACACGGAGAACATGTTTTCTACTTCTTTTAGAAAACAGCGCGACGAGAAAAAGGAAAACAACTTATTAACTTTGATAATCATTTGTAAATTCTCTTTGCTCGCGCCATCATTACGTCATACAGCTCGTGCAAGTTATGTGTCTCCATCGAGTTATAGAAACACGATTTTTAACCAATCAATGCGCATATTGTCTTAGGACTGTTTTCTAATTAACAATTAGACTACGAGCCCGAGTTTTCTACGAGCAGATAGTCAACGAGGCGCAGCCGAGTTGACTATCGCTCGTAGAAAACGAGGGCGAGTAGTCTAATTGTTTTAGTATAAATTTACCGTAGTCTCATTGCATAAAAGAAAAAAATGTCAAGTAACGCGTAGAAAAGAACTGTTTTATTATGTTACATCAGGTTCAAACGTGATGCGCGATGTGCACAGATGCGTAACTGTTGACTATCAACAGATAGAAAACGGTAATATAGCGAATCAAATTCACGGATTCACAATAGACTACGGTAAATTTATACTAAATATGTATATAAAAGCCGCCATTTGGCGCAAAAGTATGCTCGGACATTAATTTGTCTGCTAAATTACATTATCTACTCCAAGAAGCGAATAAATTATGTCCAAGGACAAATATCCGAGTACATAACAGTTAATTTTCCAATTGACGTATTTGGGTAATTACTCCTCTTTACCGATCTCACCACAAATTTTTCATCTGGAGTTTTCGACCGCTTCACAGAAACCGTGAACGGGAATCTTTTTCAGTTTAGAATGATTATAATTACCAACTTATTACGGCTTCTCTCACTGTTTGAGGTTTGTCAGTAGAGCAGCCCATCGACAGATTTTCACCTTGGTTTGGTATCTGATCTTCAGTTGAATGTTCCAGGGCACCCAGTTCTGCGATATATTTGGCCCACTGGGCAGCGGAATCACACATTTCACGATCTAGCGTCATAGGCGGCGCATCATGTATCGCACGGAGACGATTGTGCTCCCTCAGGCCATTTACCTCTTGCTGAGAAAATACTGAAACATAGTTCGGA
>JAHPZR010008798.1:0-5000 GCA_019787425.1 Platygyra sinensis | reverse complement strand
ACGCATAAAAAATTGGGATCAATTTGTTAAGTTGATTTCTTGATAACAAGGGCACATAGTAAAGGTACTTTCAGCAAAATTTTTTTTTTTTTATTCAGCGGTGTTACAGATATTTCACCTATGTTATCACATTCCCCTTACATATATAGCTCATTACTACTGCTTGATTATTTTTGTTGACTCTCACTATTTCCTAAGACTATACTGTGGCGCAGTAAGTAGAATTAAAGAAACCCTTCCGCACATTTTCGTTAAAACTCCCCATCATGTTCCCTGCTGGTTTATATCTTGCGACAGTGTAAGCACACTCCATGCCGCCCTGTTTTACTTCCACTCGTCCAATGCCAAGAACTGTACTTTCTTTCCACACCACTTGTGTAAAATGACCTGTACCCGAACCAAACGCGCCGTTGCTAAAATCGTAGCCTGGATGACAGACCTCGTTATACCTGAAAAAAAAAAGTTGCAGTTACGTCCCAGCTAGTGTAAAAGCCACTGGAAAGTAAGTAGGTCCAATACGTACGGCCGATATTGCAGCGAAACAGCAGCTAGGTACTTTTAAAAACTTTGTCTATGGAATTAGACGTTGTCTACTTATTACATCTTTTGAGCAACCTGTCCTGAAAGTAAACATATGCTAACTGTAATAAGCTTTGTATTTAGACTAAAGATTGCTCTTGTTGTTGTTGTTTATGTGCAGAATCTATCTGCTTAAGGACGTTCGCGCCCGAAACTTCTAACGTACAGATATTTTTAAAACTTTGACTGCAGGTAGAAAATGATAAGATTAGATTAAGAACGTAATAAAAATCGGGGGTCACCGAACTCGTTTTGAAGATAAGGCGTATCACAGACCATAGCATTTCTAGGATTTCCAGTCACTCAAGGCGATTCTGGCCGGCTTCATTACTATCGGCATATGTTTAAGTTGACTGAGAATCGTATCTAAGTTATGTGTGTTTAACACAGCATATATGGGCCTATTTGATAGATCTTTGCTACATATGTCTTTAAATCAGGTAGAATTAGCCTTAAAATATGTAACTTCTAAAAGCCATGTTACACGAGGCAATTTTTCTGGCAACTTGCAACGCAACGATGACGAATAAAAAACCTTTTAAGTTGCAGAGGGGATGTTACACGCGAACAACTTGTCTCGCAACGTTGCGAAAAGTAGAGAGTCGCTCTACTTTTCTGGCAACTCGCAAAGCAACAATTGCAGTTGCAAAATGGGGTGTTACACTGACGTGATTTTTTCTTGCAACTTGCAACGCAACGTTCGATGCGTTGCAAGTTGCAAGAAAAACTGCTTCGTGTAACATGGCCCACACCTGTATCCATGTACCAATTCGACTCTATTTGAATAGTATATGAGAAATAATTAAAACTTCCAACGAACAGATTATTTTGAAGTATAATGCTGAAGAATCAGGAAAGGAAGTAATCTGCCGAAAAAAAGTGGGAGTCATCGTGCATCCAACAAAAATATTCGCACACCAAGTTAACGCAAAGGGAAACAGCTACATATTTTGTTGAGTTTCGACTCCGTGCGCGGGCTTGAAATACATGACGTGGCACGCGATTGCCTAATCCACCGTAAAGGAAAAAGATGTCGACTGGTACATTTACCTATAATGCTTTGCGCGCGAAAACTTTAAAAGAGCGTATACTGAAACACAAAGAAAAATTGCAAGTCATTAAAACTCGGCAAGAGCAATGCTGTTGGTGTAGGAACGACTGCCGTTAAGGACGGTGCCTACTTTTATTAGTGCGCACACGTTCTGCGCATAACGCAAGCCATGGTTTAAGCGCGCGCGCGCGCGCGCGCTGAGGTTCGCAATAAACTACGCCACCAAGTACACGACTAAAATTAAAGCAAAATTTTCCTACCGTGACCAAATCAATTTTAATGAACTTGTAGTTAAACCAGGAAGACCAGAATAGCAGCATATCGCTAACCACTAACTGTTAACGTCTTCCAGCTGAAAATTACACTGGAATCCAACTGAAATCAAATTGTACCCGCAGATGGCGTAGTGCGCGCGCAAACGCAAATGTCTTACTTACTGGGGAGGTGACAGGAAAAAATGTAACGAGCACTAAAAGTTTTCAAAAAAGATCAATAACTTTTAAAAACGCGTGGTTACCCCTAAATTTTATGCTGCGAAATGGAAGTGGGAAGCCTATTCAACAAGTGATTAGTTTCTGGTTGTGAGCAAAAGGTATTTAGACTGTATTTTAGCTGAACCAGAGGAAGACTGTCAGAGACGCTAAAGGCGCTTTTGCGACGATTTTGCTATTAAAAATGTACCAAAATTGATTTTTATGTTACCATTTGCCATGTAGTATAAAGATCTTTTAAAATGTGTTTGCCTTTCTGTATGTAAAGGCGAATTCTAAGGAAATCTGTGAGGAAATGTCGTTTCCCTCTTTGTTCAGAAAAATGCTGATGTCAGCATTTTTGTTGGGATTCAAGGCTAATTATCTCGAAAAAATGCGTGGCTACCCCTTTTTTTCTTTGTGGATTCCAATAGCCCTTGCAAAGATCTACTTTTTCCGCGTGGTCCTAACTTGGCGCAAAAACCTTTCTATTTAGTAGGCACCGTCCTTAAACCATATATTTCTATATGCCCAGTGTGCTTAGTTTGGTTCGCAAGGTATTGTGGTAAAATGTACAGCCGCCATCTTTTTCCTTACGGTGGATTAAGGTGGCCGAACACAGTTTTCGCGCGCGCTCTTGCCAACGCAATTCAGCGCGTGTACAAGTGTTGTATAAAAACAAACATGGCATCAATACAGCGATCATTTTATTTGCTTAATTTCCGCGCTATATTTACTATTTTTCTTCACAAATAAACACAATGTATTGATGGTTTTTATTACAAAGGTATATGCGGTTGTAGATGAAAGTGAAGAGTGATTATCGCAGTAAATTTTCCAATTTAAGCAATTGGAAAGAAGAAGCCTGAAAAAAATCAGGGCTTCAACGGGATTCGAACTCGTTACCTCCGCGATGCCGGTGCGATGCTCTACCAACTGAGCTATGAAGGTACACATTGTGAGCGAGGTGAATTTATTGAGTTCATATTTTCCCGTGCAGTGAAGTGATGTGAAGTATATATGAAATAAATAAATTGACCTCGCTCCCAATGTGTGGCTTCAATACGTTTTGCCAAAACACGGCATTATCTACAACTTGTAGTATGCGTTTGAGGAAATGCACAATATTTCGAAAATTATAGATCTTTTAGTGCTTTTATAGCCTCTTCAGGAGCCAAAAAATAAGAGGTTTTGAGAATTCCTTAGCAACAGACTTGTAGTTAATAGCGTGCGCACTAGAGATACGCAGTAGCAATGGGCGCGAACGTTCTTAATAACTTCCTTTAGTATATAGCACACAAGTCGGAAAAGTAATTTTCGCGTCCGCTGATTGGCTAACTAGGAGGTAATTAGTCAAGTACTATTCACCTCCGATCAGCTGAAGGCTTTTAGTGGGTATATTACTCTTTGGGCCGCTAGTTACTCACCTCCACTTCGGTGAATAGTTGTTAATTAATTTTACCAATGAATACTTAGCGGAAAGAAAATTCTCACCAATTTGTCACAGCTTCCTCCATGGTTTGCGCCTTCTTAGTAGAGCATCCCATAGAAAGGTTTTCGCCTTGTCCATTCCGTTCAGATCTTGAAGAGCGCATTAAAGTCCCCATCTGAGCAAGTTTTTCGGCGTATGCTTTAGACTCATCACACATTTTTCTATCGAGTGTCATTAAAGGAACTTAGTGTACTTTTCGGAACAGGTTATGCTTTGCTAAACCTACGTCTTCTTCCTCGGTGAAGTCTTTTTCAACTAAGGAAACAAGAGAGCAGAAAATTGAAAACTGAAACCCACCAAAATCATTTGTTTCTATAAATCGGTAAAAGGGAGAATGAAGGAGATAATCTCCCTACTTCTTAAAATGCATATGACCCGAGAAACATGTCATACAAAAATGGTGGAAAGTGGGACTGACATACGTCTTAGATAAGACCAGGTATTTTGCCTTGTTCAGAGTCGCAAATGATAATATTTAATTTTGACGAGGCAGGAGACTGGAACCAAGCATCAAAATGTGTACCATCTGGTATATTTCGTAGGGTGCAACATCCCTGCCAAGTTTCAATAGCATTGCTTCATTATTCTCGGTTTTCATGTGACGGCATCATTTTCCAAAATTAAAAATTACCTTTACTTCTGAGGTTTCAGTTCCATCAGATAAAAGACCCTATAGGACCTTGACGCTTCACAACGTTTTAGCTCGACAGGGTTCTTCCTTTTGTAACAGAACACGTTTGAATTTCCAAGCTTTTGCGTTACGTGACACGAAAGTGGCGGCCCAAGAAGGCTGTCGCGTAGGTCAAAACATGAGTTATCGCTCTTGTTTCTGCTATCTGAACAGTGCTTGCTCTAGAGGAAGCATTTATTTCAATCATAGTTACAATGTGTAGGATCTCTAGAGCAATCATTCTTCGTTTCAATAGCAAAACTCAGTGACAGATGTTTCTGTTACTTTACGGCCGCCATATTTGTACCCCTCAGAAGGACACAAACATGGCGTCTCCATACAAAGCTCTATAAATTTGGGTGACACACACCTGCAAATAACGCGCGAATGAAAAACAGCAAGGACCTGATTTTTGGCGATGTTGTTAATATTTCAATCATTTATCGTATCCCAGATTCTTGACTTGATTCAATGAACGGTTACGATTTTTAGTTTTAATCACAAGACTGGTAAAAACTGAGAATTGGCGGAGATATTCCTCATTTTGTGCCTCACCACTGTACTTGCACAACCGATGACGTCATCAGTGACTAAATTTGCATAATAGGAAACTTGAATAGCTCTGAAACAATAAAAGATATCACAAAATGCGCGCCATTTTAGTTCACTTTGAAAAGCCTTTTAAACGTGCGTATTTTTTAAATGACTTATTTTTTGGGTCATATGCACTTTAAATAA
>JAHPZR010008795.1:5000-10303 GCA_019787425.1 Platygyra sinensis | reverse complement strand
CAAATTCTATTTTTCTGTCAGGATAAATATTTACGCAAGAAAATGAAAATAAGTTAAGTGACATGACGCCTCGATGATCATCATCTTCGAAAAGACAAATTAAAAAACCCGTAAAGCGTATTTATAGCACTTAGGATGTGAGAAAGTAAATTAGCAAACGTCACATGAGAACATTTAGGTAAAAAAGTTCGCGCGAATGGAATCAGCTTGTGTCTTAAGTTTCAGTCTTTTGTTATCTCAATCAACAGCATTTGAAAGATCAAATATTCGAGTTTGCCGCAGTTTTTCTTGAGGACTTTCATAATGTTGAATGTTTAATGTTTGAAATGAGATGATTCCATTCGCGAAACTTTTTACTTGATGGTTTTCATTTTCTCACACCCTAAGTACTACAAATATGCCTTAACGATATTTTTAATTTGTTCGTTCGACAGTGATGACAGGAAGTCGTCGAAACGTCGTGTTATTTTACAAAACAAACACGGAGCGATCTTTTTAGAGGCAAGGACACGCCCCCCTTGAAGCACTTTGTTGCCTTTCCTGTGCAGTGGTGTAAAGCCACAATAACGGTCGCATAACATAGAAGTCGTGGAGAAATAGCATTTTTTTTTCCGTCAAACCAACGGAGTCATTTACGTAGAATAATATAAGGTAAATAATAAGAATACAGTGAAAATAAAACTTTTATTACCACTTAAGATGAAGGCTTTGGAAGACCAAAAACGATGAATTATCTTCGTCGCTGCACGCGGAACATTCAAATTTCGCCGCTAACTTAAAATAACAAAGATAATATCTGCGTGCGAGCTATCTGTTTCCATTATCTCGGCAAGTTGAGAACTAAACGAAATCTCGTAAGAGGTGATTTTGGTTAGCCTTTGAACACAGACGGATTTTGGTGGGATATTTTAAAATTATTTAGGTTTATGAGCGCTATGATGTTGCAAACAAACACCACTGAGTTATTCCTCAAACTGTTCCATATCCAGAGCAAAGTAAGAAATTGGAAACAACAATATCTACGAAGAAACAACAGAACTTGAAAAATGACAAAGTGAGATTTCGCCTGAATATTGACGTTAGAAAATTGAAAGGAAATGGAAGACTCAAGGCTGAATGCCATAAACCAACTGATTACGTTCGTAAAAGGTCGACTGAATTTTAGCTGCAAGAGTGCAACAGCAGTTAATGTTGGCCTTACGGAATCTCTTTTAGATAACTGGCTGAAAAAAAAACCAGATTACCGGGCGTAGATAAAATATATTACCGTCGCAGTCTGTTCGTATTTTTTTTTTTTTTTTATGAATTTTAGTTTTCAAATTTATTTCTCAACCGCAGAAAACCGGGAGAGAAAGTTCACAGAATCCTGTGGCAACCCGCTAAAATTAGACTTGAGTGAATTTGCCAATTTAATAGGAGCATTGGCCCTCCGTTGGGATTTGTGATTGACAGGCTGAACACCTCAGCCTCGTTATATAGGATGGCTCGGTGTTTAAGTTAATTTTCCTGTTAAATTTTTTTCGAAATCGTTTTTTACTAGGATAAAAATTTTAACTTTTCTGTGGTCTCCAGAAACAAAAATACCCTGACTTTTTGGGATCCAGGTGTTGGTTGATGTATTTGAACACACAATGAAAACGTTAACACAAAGTTAAAAAAATATCTGCTTTTGTAGGCTTAATACAATGAAAAAAAATCTTTTGCCTGGACTAATAGCACACCCGACTTCATTGACAGACTTCAACTCTTAGACTTGGACAGCTTTGAACTCAGGAGCCACCTTCCACTGACAACAAACCTGTTCCGGACCCTTAACGTGTTCTTCGCCACCCGACTGGAGGAAATCGACTATGGAATGGGCTGAAGATGGAATACTGTTTGACTCTTTGGCTTTTACAGAATACTTTCCACAATTTTTCTAGGTCTGGACTAGCTCAAAAATAGCCGTTAAGAGTGATGACATCAGAGTAACGTAAATAACCACCACCAAGCCTCGGTTTGCTGAGAATGCAAATCTTGAACTAATTCCGAAAGCAGCAATAGTGAAAAGAACACGAAGGCACCAAAGGTTTGAAAAAATGTCGTTCAAACGAGGTTTGGTGGTAAATTTTGGGCATGTTACGAAATCGCGAATAAAGCCTTTTGTCCAATTTTTATATATTTCTTTTGAATCCTGTTTATACATGACATTCTTGTTGAATGCTATCAAATGCACTTTGATTGAGATAATGCATGAGACACATTGGGTAAGAAAATATCAAACGGGAAAAGATGGGAGGAAAAGCAATATACAGATATGTACGTTGAGGAGATGAGCTTGGAATGTAATAGAAAGAATTGGCACGGCACACAAAAATATGATTTAGTACAGAAAGAAGCAGTCAGAGGGTAAAGATTGAAAATTTCCGGAAGGAACTCACAGGAATGTATGGACTTGGGGGGTGTCTCAAAAACTAAGACCTAAGACCCCAGCAACCCCTCCTGGCCTTTCAAATCTCAGTAACTAATATCTAAGGCCTAAGATTTTAGACCAAATCTTGAACCTTAGGTCTTCAATTAAAACGAGTTTTCGAGACACCTGGCATGGTGGATTTAAGTTGCTAAACTCCAGCTTAAACAGCCTGGGTTTGGTTACTGGCCTTGTTGTTTCGACATTTCATTCACTAAAACTGGCCAGAGCAATTCCTGGTGCATGATCAGATGTCTGAGTGTCATGCACATACCGATTTTATAGTATGCACAAGCTCGGTTCTTTCGTCATCTTGCCCACTAACATAATTTTGGAGTCGCTCTACATTGCTAAAGAAACATCAAGAAGTTTGAAATAATCTTTCAGTGGAAATTCTGTGAAAATTTCTGACTGCCGGGCATTTAGTGCATTTAAGACCTTGCTCGGCTGCCGGGCATTTACACACAGCGAAAACTCTCTAAATTCAACGTAAGGAAACATGTCTTTATTAAAACCGTTCTCGGCTGGTTTTTCGTTTTGTTTGGTTGGTGTTAGACTTGCAATTGAATGAAGTCAAATTTACTGTTTTCGTTTTTTCGTTTGTCAGTGCATTTTGACTTCGCCGTTCTTTATTCTGCACTCGGGCTGCTAAGTAACGATCCACATAGCAATTTGTCACAGCGTTTGGCCAATCAAGCATTTTCTTAAAAAAGCCGTCGTCTATAGGAATGGATTTTAAGACTGGCATCACTGGAGGTAGCTCGTGCGAGGGAAAATCGTTCTCTAGTATTGTCGGCGTCTCTTTGTTTCGAGCTAAAGTAAGCGCAACCGAAGTTTGAATAACAACCA
The DNA here is from genome assembly GCA_019787425.1 of Platygyra sinensis. NCBI lineage: Eukaryota > Metazoa > Cnidaria > Anthozoa > Scleractinia > Merulinidae > Platygyra > Platygyra sinensis. The sequence goes on along the minus strand of JAHPZR010008795.1, from coordinate 7,005 downwards.
TTCGACCGCTTCGGGAAATAAGTGCACCCACCTAAAAATTACTAACCGTATCCAGTGCTTCCTGCTGATTTTTTGTTTAATGTTTCAGTCTTCGACTCTGAAAACGCATCAAGCGTTTGCCGTGCTCACCGCGCAAGGGAAATGTAAAAACGTAACAATCATATGTCAGGTTGGATTTGTGTCAGAAATAAAAATCTCGAGCAGGAAAATTACATGATTACTTTGAGATCATCGTTTTAAAATTAAAAGCGGGGTGTTCAAAACGTTTTCAGTCCACACAACACGAAAATCCGGCGTTTTAAAATTCCTTCGCGGTTTGATGAGCGTTTTCCGCTATAACCTCTGTATTCGTGGCGGATTAGTGTGGACAGCAGGCATAAACGAATAGAAGTAAAGCTGCGTTTTCTTAATTTCTCCAGCGCGGTGTAGTGGTGAAGGGGCCTCAGTTGAATTGTGATTGACTTTTAAGAAACCCTCTAAGTATATTTATGTTATCCGGCTCTTCGTCTCTCCCGTGTCTATTTCATGACAGAACTTAGAATTTTGTGACCATGGTAAGAAAAACATCGGTTATTATCATCTCACTCGGTGTTTTTTCCAGTGATATAAGGATCAACTTGATGAACTCAGTGACTAAAACCAACAAAGATCAGACATTGATCTGTCCTTCTCTTATTTTGGTTTGTTAGACTTTCAGAAAAGTACTTCGCCTTGTGTGGCAAGTCTAAGTGTTTCGTTCTTTTCCACTTCCAGCTTGCTAGAAAGAAGAACATATCTAAGTGCTTTTTAAGGGATTATGCAACCATAGCAATGGTGATCATTTTAGTAACTATGGCAACACCAATATCCTCACATGTGAAAGATAAAAATAGTGTCTTCACTGCGTGCAATGAAGATATGACTTTTTAGTAAAAGGAGAAATGTTTCTCCTTTTACTAAAAAATCATATCTTTATCGTATAGCCACAGCGAAATAAGAAAAGTTCATCTAAACTTAAATTTATGTACGCACGCTAGCGTTAAAAAAAATTGTGTCAGCGTAACGCCAAGAGGTGAAATTGCGTAAAGAGTTTATTCCAGCCTAACGGCGTGCTAACAGCATTAAACCACTTCAGACCTAGACAAGACGGGGAACACAAAGAAATCGCTTTGTAGTGATATAACAAAGTATGTTAATTTCTTGACAAAACATGCACATATACACCGCGCCGACATGAACCATTAAAGCGCAATTGCTCTGGTCAACAAATGAATACACGGCACTGCTCCTGCAATATTCCCATACTCGATAAGACTTCTCCAGGTCTACGTCACGGTTCTAAATACTCCACAATTCTATAGCTTTGGCGACAGAATCAGGTAGTCAAGGATAACGTATATACGTGCAGATCGCAAAAACTTTCAATTCATATCCTACATTTTGCTATACACCTGAACTGTTACCTTCTTTCATAATTTCTTTTACAAAGGGTTCGTCATCATACTCTAGGAGTACGACCGATGTGTGGTATACTTTAACGAAAATACACAAACGATTATGAACGGAGCGTATTCCACCATCGATACGAATATTCCAGGTGTACGTCACGTATTGTGTGCGCCTTGAATACTCTAGGACTCTATAGCGTCACAATGACATGTTCGAGTCAAGAATACTTAAGAATATTTTAGCTTTCACGCAGTGAGTCCTGGTATTTCATATGTTGCTGTATGAACATCATCGGTGCCTCCTCGGAATTCTTCGGTAATCTTCGGAAAATGTCCAAAAAATGTTCGGAAACGTTCGCCTTACCTTCGGAACAATTTTGGAAAATCTTCCGCAATCTTCGGCAAGTGGTCGGAAATCTTATTTTTCCTTTAAAAGTTTTTGCATGTGCCTTTCAATTTAGTTGTAAGACAGTCCCCTTTTATTTTTTTGGCTGATTTACACTTTGTTTCTGAGAAAAACAAGACAAAAAACCTAAGTGACTTTATCGGGTGAAATGTTTTTTTCCTTCCGATGTAGC
>JAHPZR010008794.1:7500-29409 GCA_019787425.1 Platygyra sinensis | reverse complement strand
CCAGGTGAGGAGTAACAATCTTGGTTGTTTTGCGGTATTCTGAGTGTGCACCTGTGCTGTACACGCCCACAGTGCCCTCGTGCCCGAAATCCTTTGATGTCGAGCGGCCTCTCTTGTTTAACAGCAGGTCATCTAACACCGTCCACGGTCACTCTCACTCCCGGTGGCCAATGACACGCACGGTGTCTCTTAAGTTGTATTCAACTTAAAATAGGCCTTGGCTCACGGTTATCGACGCCATCTTGACTGTGTGTGAGCACAAATTAGCACAGGTGCAGAACATTTCGTACAGGTTTGCATATTCGAACTCCGCAGACTGCGGGAATAACCTTCTGTGTTACCAAAACTGAATTTGACACGCGAATATATTCGTTTCACACATACGCAACGATCTTACAAAACGTCAAAAGTGTAGAAAGCATTTGGTAATGTGTCGCTTACTAGAATCTCGACTGAAGGATTAGCTAGTTTTACCTGCACAATGTTTATTGTAGATCACACGCACATGCGATACCCTTAGTGATTAAACTATTTAGATAGAAGCAGCTTTACATATCAGAAACGTATATGATAATTAGATGTAGAATGTCCGCAATAGCGCGGCAAATTGGCTAGTGGTAGAAATGTGTTCCTAATTGCATAATGTAGATAAAGCGCGGCCACTAGAGATGTAATACCGTGAATCGAGGAAGGGAGATAATGCTGTACATATGTGGACGGCTATGTCGCGAGTCAACTTATAAGTAGTGCGGAAGATAATCATAATAAGGACCCACACGCCTGTCCTCACATTCTTTCAAACACACACCATCCACACACCTTACCACCGTGTATCACTTGACATCCACGAATATACACCTTCACACGCTGTTTCGCCACCCACTTCCATTATTCAATTCTTTAAGTCCATCAACGTATAAACCTCCCACACCGCCTCACCTTTTCCTAACTGCACCCCCCATATCGCAAAACGGCCACTTTCCTTTGACTACGCTGTTTTTCATGTGCAAACAAACAACCCAACCAAAAAGGTTCATCACCACACACTTGTTGATATTGACAGATACGTCACACTCACTTTTATTTCCACACCACTCCACACATACTACTCGCGTACTCTTCACTCGAGACACGTTCACATACGCTTTCTGTCCAACTGTTCTCCCACCAGCCGTCTCTGTGTGTGCCCCAGGTATCGCCTTGTTCTGCTTGTCTTGTATTTCCTCCCGTGTCTCCCTTATTGCCCCTTGGTCCCATCCTATCCTCTTGTCCCTGTTCACTTAGCTGTTCTCATCTCTCTATGTGTCACCTTCTTTACCTTCGTGTCACTGATCCTGATCTTCCTCTCGTCTCTGCCTCTCCCACTCTTCCCCTTGTGACTTTCTTGTGTAACTTTCATATTTCTTTAAGTTGATGTATCTTTTTTTTACACACCTTTTGTCTATGCTAGTTTGATTCTATTCCCCCTTTTTACTTTTGCACGTCGTTTCTTTTCTTTGTCACCACTTTCTTTTCTACGTGTTGTTATGTCACTTCGCTTGACCACGTCTCAGTATATAGTTGTATTCTCCCTGTGGTCCACCACCTCCGTGTCATCTCTCCCATTGTGAGCTTTCCGTTTCTCTTTCACTATACCACAACTGTGCCCTGTACAAACAAGAGTAACACTTGTTGCTCCCCTTTATTTCCACCCTTTAACTCCTTCTACCCCATTTTATGATCCCATGTGCTCCACACCGTTCCTGTTGCCGTTTCGCCTCTCACTTTTATATGCACTGTTTTTCTTCACCTATTCTATCTATTACTACTGTTATTCACCTGTTTCCTCCTAACCTCTTCTCTCCACTATGTTCACATCGTTCTGTGTCCATCCCTTCTTTTCTCCCCCTTTCTAGTACTCCAATCCCCCTCTTTGTGTTTTGTGTCTCAACATGTGTATTCCCCCCGGTCTCTGTCCCTCTACTGTTACACCTGTGCATCGTGCTGTTTCCGCGCATCCCCATCCTGTGTGCCACCGTCTCCACACACTCACCCCAGCCCCTCGCTCATGCGTACACATCTCTTTTCATATTTCCCATTTTCTCTGTCTTGATCACTTCTTTATGGACATTATATGGTCGTCGATTTCTCCTTCTCAGATGTTTGTGCTCCCTATACCCATCCCACCACCCTCCTGACCGTTGCCCGTGGTTTACTTTCTTCTGTTCCATTTCTCACGCACCCATCACCCCCACACCGCGTTCACTGTGACATCACACTATTCTATGACTGAGAGCACACCAGTCTATAAACACTTGACAGTTGATGAATCTTGTCACAAATACCTCCTATCGGAACCGACCTCAAATTACACCCAGCACACCGCTACCACCTTCCAATTGTGATATTTGTGATATAAGCCTCCAACGAGTGTAATAATGCTGTCCCAGTGATAATTGTTAGAGTACTACCAGTACCATGTCCACCGCGTGATCTGCTGCTTAAGTGCCCTATTAATACAGCGCACCTCGTTTGAGCAGACATCCAATCAGTACAGTTTAACTCACCTTGAGGTAATAGTTCCACCTGTTATACTCACGCGTACTAAATTTTTTTTACATAGAGAAAAAAATGTATCGATTGAAAACGCCCACAACTGTATTTTGTGCATGTGCTATCACGCTACTATTTCCACGTTTTTTCCACTCCGTCTCCTATAACATATAGGCTTCCTGTACCTTCGGACTTGGCGTGTTGTGTGTACCATCGTGACCATGCACAGCGAGCACCTCTGTCTATTCCTTGTCACACATCATCATTTATATAGTTATTGTTCACTACACGCATGATGACACTCCCTTTTGTGTGCGCGGCTGTTTTTGCCATTGATCTGTGCGCACCCTAGCATGTCTTAGCGTGTCTCATCTTCTCTTTTCCCTCGAGCTTATAATCTTGCAAGTCATTGTGTGAAAAAACGTGTCATCGCACACATGTGTACAATGTTTAGCTATGTGTCACTCACTCTGTCTATAACAGCTCTGTTTTTATTGCCACACACAACGTGTCCCTCCCACAGTGATCGTTGCATATAGCTACCTGTAGTATGTTCCCGTGTCACCAATGATAACATTCACACCTATTTCCTTCGTACATGTTTGGCAAATTTTCACCGCTTATAATTTCCACATCTGTCTTCTTTATTCTACTATGTAGTTTTCTCCTCTGTGTGTGTCTCCACTATCCTCCACCCATCACTGTTGTTCATGTGTGCTCGTATATTCTTGCACTCGTCTCCTGCCCTCCTCCGTGCCCTGCGATCTCGTGTGTCACTCTCACTTATCCCCTTTTATGTCATCCAGCCACGACACGTCCAATCATCACCAGACCACGTTGCAGTCTTACTGAGTGTGTGAGTCTGTATTCCCCACTGCCTCGTGACTCTTGTTTTGCCTGTGTTGGCTGTTTGTGTTTGCGTTACACCCTTCACCAGACCACACGTTCTTTGTTCACACTCATACATTTGTGTCCTTCCACATTCTTACAAGTATGTAAGCGAACATATTCATTACGCTCTAAGGGTGGACACAGAAAGTAGTGATGTTAGGAACGCAGATGTTTTGTTTTTAATATTCAAAACTTCTATTAGTGATATCTTTATAGTTATACTGATATCTTTTCCACGTGATTATAACTACTGAATTTAGAAATAAGAACAAATGACTTTAAAGAATCTGTGTATTTTGGTTATCATGTTATCGTCATTGTTCCTTGTTGTTTACGAGTTTACCACTTCTATTCTGAACACTTATAGGTCACCATACGCGCGTGTCTTTCTTATTTCATCATATATATCCTACACGTGTTGTTATACAGTATGTACTGTAGAATTTTAGTATACTGTAATGCACGTTGTGCGTAACACCCTACAGAACGTGGATCTATGACTTTTGACTCGTGTTCCACACTTTCTTAAATAATGTTATTCACCTCTCACGTCCTCTAAATTTTCGCTGTACTATATTATTGCTGTCAACTATATGTGTATCATCCTGTATTTCAGTACACCCACGCACTGATCACTACACTCTTCACACACTTTAAACTATTTTGTTTGTAAAGTGTTCTACCACATTCATTACTACTCTTACCCCTCGTTTTTAACCTGACACCACATTCCTGTGTCTACGTAAAGTGCACTCTATATACGTAAGTTACCCATGAACCACAGATCTGTTACATAGTTCCGTACTTGTTGTGTGCAACTGCCAAACACTATGATTCTTTTATTCCTCCTACTGTTCCTCTTTCATTTTTTTCACTCTCTTTCCCGCTTCTTAGTTTCTCATTCCTGTTGCCTACACCACCTCATCCTACCATTCTCGTATTTGGTTTGTTTGTCGTGTATCACTTCCCCCGCACACCCCACACCACGTACTTCCCGCCTATGCCGCTGTGCTAGCTCTCAGTCATCATTGTCATCGCTATCACCCAACCTATTTATACATGATGTTTACACCAACGTTTACCACATTCTATAGCTAACTACACCACCACCTCCGTTTATGAGTTCACTTGTTGTGCTTTCCACTTACCCACTCACAGCATTCCAGCTTCTTATTGTTGTCACATCCCGTATCCACCATGTACTCATCCGTTTTCTCAGCGCGTAGTTTTACTCACATCACTTTGTAGTTATGCTGTGCACAATGATACTCACCACTCGACGCTTCTCTCCCCTTTTGTCCCGCTGTTCGTGGTTTTCTTAGACGCGTAAATTCTTTATGTCTTGTTTTGGACACGCATGATGACAAAACACGTCTCACTCCTTTGTATTCGTCTCTTAACTCTTCCAATCACTCAACAAATAACCCTCCAAGGTAGTCCATAGCATGTGCGTGATGTATGACATGTTACACGACCACATCACACTCTCTTGTTGGTCCTTGCTTTTCGTACGATCGTGTGTTGCTGAGACATTCTGACTTGCCTCCTTCAGCTCTGTAACTGGACTTCGGCTCTGTTTTTATTCTTAGTGTTGTTTTTTACTCACTGTGTCTGCCATTTCATCACGCGTCGTATTCTGTGTGCTCTCCCCTCCCTTTTATGTTGTTGTCCTTTCTTGAACACTTTCTCCTCCCTGCCCTACCTCCCCCCCAGCTGACACTTGCCGCTATCGCCTATACCCTACTGATGTGTGTGGTTTGTCTCACCGACAGCTCTCACCCTTCACACACCTTTTGTGTGTACGCAGCTCCCACCTACCTCCCTCTGACCCACACGCCACCTCCACCACCGTCAACCACACTCACTACTCCCACAGTACCGTAGACACACACTCCTATGTAGACGTGTCTGATCGCACCACGCGGTAGTTCACTTTCACTAGTCCACACTTAGCCCTTGCCCACGTCTTCATCTAGGCGCACTAACTAGTGTCACCACGTACACATCGGTCCCCCCCCTTGCGTCCCGTCTTCTCCATCGCATCCCCCACTGTGTTCTTGCTCCACCCCCTTCGACTTTCACTCCCCGCCCCCCCCACCACACAAAACACACTCTAGCCCACAGCCTCTCCTGACATCTAGCTTCGTCCCAACAGCATTCCTATCACGACAACACAAGGGTACACAGAAAAGACACACTATCAGACCCGCACGCTGACCACTTGACACATAGTAACAGGTGAGATAGAGAAGACAAAGTATAAGTAGGAAGAACAAAAAACACCGAGAAAGACATAGGAAGAACAGGCAACGGGCGAAACGGCGAAGCAGGAACAGCACTGGACCAAACACGCCAAGCAGGAACAGAACGCGGAGCAACAAAACTACTGGAAGGAACACGATTGGACCAAGCAGGACAAACACGCGGAGCAGGAGTAGGACGCGGAGCAACAAAACTGCCAGAACCAGGACCAGCTCGATTGGACGACACTGGACTGGACAATACAGGTGCAGGACCAGCAGACGACACAGCAAAACTTCCAGAACCAAGACCAGGACGACTGGACGGAACCGGACCGTACAACACAGGTGCAGGACCAACAGACGACACAGCAGTAGAACTAACAGGCAAAACAAGGCCAGACGAGGCAACAGGCGAGAAACAAGACGAGGACAAATCAGCAAAATCAAGGCGAGGACGAGACAGGAACGGGCGACGCGGAAGGCAATCAGGTTGACAGACAGGCTCACGGGCAGACTTCAAATCATCAATATCAGCTAAGCCACACGTGGAGACAGCAACGGAACACGTCGGACGAGAAGACAAGGCAGCGGAAACAGCACAAGGCGCAGGCTTAGAGGATGGACGGGACAAAAGGCTAGCAGCATAGCCAGGCAGAAAAGGCGAACGAGAAGACACTAGAGAAGACTTGGCACGAACCATTTGTTGAACATCATACAGTTGACACTTCATACACAAACAAGCAGGAACAGAATCATAACAATCAGGTTTCACATCCATAATGAAAGACCGCCTTAAATACGTGAAAAAAACTACTTGGGGCCCACCGTCAGCAGGACTCCTACGCACTAGGTGCTTTTAGTCTGTCCCGCGTCAGGAAAGTTTCGCAGCAAGACTGCGAGTCATTTGCTAGCGTTAGATCGCAACCTTAAATGCTCAGCAACTTTGGCCCACTTGTGGAGGGCAGCGCGTGCGCACGCCATGGCCTTGCGCATCCAGAGTGGGCAAAGTCTCTGGCATTTTAAAATCGGTTTAAGCTTGGCGTGCAGACTCGCAGCAAGCCTGCGAGTCATTTGCAAGCGTTAGATCGGAAACTTAAATGGTCAGGAACTTTGGCCCACTTTTGGGGGGCAGCGCATGCGCACGCCATGGCCGTGCACATCCAGAGTGGGCAAAGCTCCTGGCACATTAGAATCGGTTTAAACTTAACTTTAACTTAACTTATTCAAATGAAAACTTACATTTTCCACGTATCAACATTGCCCAAATCCATTTTCGATAAAAACAACGGCGAAAAAGCGTTGATCTCTCCCCAAAATCGTTTTTTGGACGCCGAAAAATCTTTTCGCTATACATTTCCTTTTAGCGACTTGTAATGTTCGCTCCCTGGCGATCCCAGAGTTCTTTGCAGGGAGACAGCGTGGCCGAGTGGTTAGGGCGCCGGACTTGAAATCCGGAGGTCGCGGATTCAAGTCCCGCTCTGACCACTAAGCTGGAGTTGTTTCTCGGTGGACCCTAGTTCAACTCCTCGGTCATGCTTGTAAATAGCCAACTGGTCTGCCTCCCGCCAGTTGGGCCGATTTTTAAGCCTGTTATGTTCATTTGAAATATTTGTTTCCTTTAGTTTGAGTGGCATGCCTGTGAACAAGCAAGGTGTAGCTTAGTGCATGACCACTATAAACAAACATTTGACTCTTTTTTTTACATTTTTTTTGACATTTTGCGCATAACATGAGTATCCGGTTACTGGCAAATCATTCATCGAGTGCTTTCTCTGAATCTTTAAATGACGACGAGGATGTTTATGTTGTGTATAGCCAATACACGCCGTATCGTATTGCAATCTCGTAGTCTTGTCCACAACACTACGTCATCAGCAAATTTTGGCCGCCCGTGATTCGAAGACCATTTTTGAGAGCAAAGTCGCACAATTTTCAGGTGTTATAAAATCGCCAATTTTTTTCAAACACGGTTCCAACTTTGGAATAGTGTCTTTAAAATAGTGAAGTTTCAAAATATTTATATACACTTTAATAATTCACCAAGTTTAATCCGGCACAGGACTGAACAAGGCCATGACGTAATTTCGATATCATGGATTCAGTTTACGATTTGTCAGTATTCTTCTTAGTTTTCGTTTCGATTGAAAAGATACTTAAGCACTCAAGACAGCGTTTAACTACATTTCCAAACAACTCGAAGTTCGTCCCAACAAACACTTCTCCTAAGCGTCGTATTTTCAGCTACTCTTTTCGGTTTTTGGTAGATGTGTGCCCAAACTTACATACATACATAACATACCTTAGCCTACTACCCTACCTACCTTACCTACCTACCTACCTGCCTGCCTACCAACCTACCTACCTACCTACCTAACTACGACCTACCGACCTACCTACCTACCTACCCTACCCTACCTACCTACCTACCTACTACTACACCTACCTACCTTACATACATACATAAATAAACGTTATTTCCTCTCGAATTTCCTCTCGTTTTTCGATATGTTACGTAAAACGCGATTCAAAAGTTACAAATCGGTTTTAGGCAAGACGGGCAGATCGAAGACAGCTAAGGCTCTGTCCCAGGAAAACAGGGCACGTTAAAAGCTACTGTAGCTAGTAAGAGACTTTACTTTGAGGTATCCATGGTAGGCAACCTCGTTCCCAGGGTCTCTCAACTTACCGCCCCCTGATGCGGTAAGAGGGAGAGGACCCTGGGAACAAAGTTGCATGGTAGGGGGATTTTTAAGAAAAACTCGCGAAAAAATCTTTTTTTTTTTCGTGTCTCCAACGGAATTCGGCCTGAAATAGTCGGCAGGTATGTTTGCTCTATTATCTCCTTCGAAAAAGGGTGTTCCGGGCTTTAAGTTAATATTCGCTTCCGTTTCAGAGTTATGGGTCTCTTTAGTGGTAGGAAAACACCCGCCGCCGTTCAAGAATATCAAACTTTAGGAGGGTGTAGAAAAAAAACACAAACCACATCGGGAAAAAGCGCCGACACCCTTTTTGAGAGTGACTGTGTGAGAAAACATTTCCGATGTTAATCGCACCGCTTCCGATAATTCACGCGCCGGAAGCGAAACCAGTTTAAGCAAAAAGCAGTGTTTCTGGGTATTTCTCTTTTATCTCACTGTGACAATATAAAATTTTTAGAAAAACTTCAAAAACATATGATTGGATTCTATAAACTATTAAGACGAGGGGACTGAAAATATCGAGAATTAATTTTCAAAACTCAAATTACGGATTTCTTCATATTTTGCCAGGAGATACCCTTTGGTGAACTATTTTCGAAAATGAAACCAAAACTTGCCTGAGAGTTTTTGATTTCGAGAAATCCAACAAAAAGTAGAATTGCGGTTTTAGCTCTGCTGCCGGCATGAAATTTAGCTGAAAACTTGTGCATATTCACATCGCTCTCAGTGAACGACGACTCGATGTAGTTAAATTATCTGTTACATGTATATTTGGCATCTCGAAAGCAACACAAATCTATAAAAATATTGCCAAGAAGTACACTTTCACTTCGGATCAGAAGGACCCAAAGATTGCTAGTTTTTGCACTTTGAAAAAACCCTAAAAATGGGGCATTTTTGAAGTCGATTTTCGTTCCTTGGTACATGGAAATTTAAAATGAAAAATATATTTTTGGGAAGCCCTTTTATTGTTTTACAACATATAAAAAATTCAGCTTGGGCAATTGAAACGCCGCATGATACGAAATGTATAAAAAAGGCTTTTCACGCGTAATTTACATTTACAATTACCATGGTCACGCAAGCACAAGTTCGTGTAGTTTATTGAACTAATTTATTCAGTTGATGTTCGATCAGAAATTCTCATGTCTCCGCACCACGAAAACTGTCAACATGGAAAACACGCTGAAACATGGGTCATTTGATAATTAAAGGTAAATTATTCCCTCAAAACTCTCTTCCGTAATGAGGATGTATTTGTAAGCGCATGAGCGCCCGTTCAGGCGAGTGCTCAAAACACAAAGATCTACGTATACGCTAGAACAAACCAACTCAACCGGCTCTGCATTTATTTCAAAGTTGAGGAAATGCAAAATTCAAAACCTTTTCATTGAACATCCATGCTAATCTACATCTTAACCAACGTCTGTGTACTGTACGATTGCTATCTGTTTTTGCATTCATTTAATTTGATTGAATTATGTTCTCTTTGACATCTCATGTGTTTGATCGTCGCTAGATAACAGATACCGATTATTTGAATTGATGTTCAGCTTTAAGAAAAATAACATTAAACCGTTGCAAAGCTCTTTGCAGCATACGGCTTTTCTAAACGAACAAAAAAATCCTTAAATTTGCCGACACGGGTTTACGACCGTTTACTTCAATACTTGTGCCAGCGTGGATATGACACGACACTTGACCTTTCAAAATTATTAGTGTTTGCACACCGTTAGATTAAGGAAATAAATAATTTAAATTGATGTTCACCTGTAAAGCAAAATAATTTAAACCGTTGCAAAGCTCTTTACAGCATACGGTTTTTTTCTGGACAAACAAAAACATCTTTAACTTTGGCCGCGACACAGGTCTATACTTCAACGCTTGTGCTTGCGTGGATATGACATGACACTTGACCTTTTCCGTATTGTCACCATCACTAGTGTTTGCTCGTCGCTAGATAATAAATATCGATAATTTGAATTGATTCTCAGCCCCTTTCCATGTTAACACAACTTAACGCTGTGTGGGAACATGATAATTTTCGATCGAACATGAAATACATAAATTAGTTCAATAAACTACACGAACTTGTGCTTGCGTGACCATGGTAATTGTAATGTGAATTATGCGTGAAAAGCCTTTTTTTGTACATTTCGTATCATGCGTCGTTTCAATTGCCCAAGCTGAATTTTTTATATGTTGTAAAACAATAAAAGGGCTTCCCAAAAATATATTTTTCATTTTAAATTTCCATGTACCAAGGAACGAAAATCGACTTCAAAAATGCCCCATTTTTAGGGTTTTTTCAAAGTGCAGCAAAACCTAGCAATCTTTGGGTCCTTCTGATCCGAAGTGAAAGTGTACTTCTTGGCAATATTTTTATAGATTTGTGTTGCTTTCGAGATGCCAAATATGCATGTAACAGATAATTTAACTACATCGAGTCGTCGTTCACTGAGAGCGATGTGAATATGCACAAGTTTTCAGCTAAATTTCATGCCGGCAGCAGAGCTAAAACCGCAATTCTACTTTTTGTTGGATTTCTCGAAATCAAAAACTCTCAGGCAAGTTTTGGTTTCATTTTCGAAAATAGTTCACCAAAGGGTATCTCCTGGCAAAATATGAAGAAATCCGTAATTTGAGTTTTGAAAATTAATTCTCGATATTTCAGTCCCTCGTCTTAAGCTTTTCGAGAAATGTGAAGGTTTGATGGGGTTTTCTCTTCAAAGCGACCAGCGTAAGAGCCAACGATTTACAAATACTGTCAAATCCACACCAACCATGATACCTTAGTTTGTCTTGCAGAAACACTTCATCAATTACAATAAAAATTAAGGACTCTCTGAGTAGTAAGATAATCACAATGTATTACACCCGCCTTTCAGTACTTACGTGCATCAAGCGGGACATCATCTCGTTCACCTTCCGTACATGCTACGTAACCTGGACCCAAATTCAAAACTGTTAACACCACCCGGTACTCTATGTACGGTTCGAACTCGACTATTTACTCAATAAAATATGGATTTATTTGGACATCAAACTCAAGTTTGGAGTTATCAAGAAGTCATTCTCGTGAGGGGATAAATCGACTTGTTTCGAAGTGTTGGCATCTTTCGATAATACTCTAGGTGTTAGCGGCCGACTAAGTCTACCTGGAACTCAACAATTGAGAGCTTTTCGGACTACACGCAAATCGTTCAGTTATCGTGTTTATTAAAATCGCATTTGAAATCACTGGTTATCCTTGCAATCTGATTGGCTCTCACGGGTGCGATTTATTCACGAATCGCACTATTTTTGCTCTAAATTGCATCTTTTTCTCAGCCAATGAGAATGGGACAGTAAAACAAAAAACCAATCAGATTTCAAGGTTAGTTTAACATAACCAATAAAATTTCAGGAAAATGAAAGACAAAGCCACTGTGTTGTGAATTTTGCTGCTACAGGTTATCGGTATTGCCAAAACTTTGTTGCTGTCTTTTCTTTTTCAAAATAATTGATGAATATAATTAATTACAGTTTCTGAATGATGGCAATGGGCTCCTTCAGGCTGAAGACCTTCTTCCAACATTCAGTGGCCATTTAGACGGATATTTTGGCGTTTTTACTTCAGCATCTGCTCAAGATCCTTATCATGCCGAGTCAGTCCAGCAAAACGTAAACAAACGGAAACCACACAACAACAAATTCATAGCCATCAAGGTACATGTTTCCAGGTTCCCGGTAGTTGCAAACGAAGCAATTCAAGAGCTCAACTCTGTCCCTGTGAATATACGTAGTCTTTCGACCCGCTTCACAAAACAGTGAATGAACGAAAGTCCTCCGAAGCTGGTGCCAGCCCCGATCCCGCCATCTTGAAAAATATATCTTGAAACAAACGGCGCCGCACGAACTTGACAAGGTCCTGAGTATAAAGTTCTACGCCGAGGTCACAAAAGAAACAGAGATACTAACGAGCTGGAATCCCTAAAATCATGCAGAGTACCATTGAACGGTATCCACGGTGCCATTAATTGATCGAACTATCTACAGCTGGGCATCGTGCAGTCGAAGGAGTTTCACAACTCAAAAAGAAATCCATCGCAGAATTACACGGGCTGTACCCTCATATTCCTTCTCCAAAGACAACGAGAAGTCTCAGCCTCAACCACAGAAGAAAGGAAGGTCTTCCATCATTGATTTAGGCGAAGAGAGTCGAACTTTGATGCATGAAAGACACTGTTTCCGTTCACTTCAGAACTGCTTGTTTGTTTGTTATGCTTGAGTGAGTTTTCGTCACATGACATCGATTTGCATACTAAATAAAAGCGTTTCCGGTTCCGCTATTTCTAACAAACCTGCTCGGAATAATACACCAAAATCTAAAATTTAAGGCCATAAAATTGTGCGATTTCAAAATGGATTTAATAAAGTGGTAATTGAACCTCGGGTCGTGCAATTTTGGTCTGAAATCATACTTGTGATTTCAAATCGAACTCGCGCTGCGCGCTCGTTCGATTTTGAAATCACGCGTATGATTTAAGACCAAATTGCACTCCACTCGTTCAATACCATTATATAATCTGGAAACATGCAATGTTCACAACTTCTTCAGCCATGCCAGGTCAGTAATGATCATTTAATTGTTATTTCTTCCGCTAATAATATGAAAAATTGCCTGTTTCACAGTTAAACAGCGGTTACATAGCACGTCGAAAGATGGCATGTCGAAAGATGAACGAAGATGTCGCCTATGCACGTAACACGGAAAGCGGGTTGTAATATGTGCTCTGTTTCTAATGCCATTCGTAATAAAGCGACGAAGTTTTTTTTTCTTTCCGAAACAAGTCACTATCTGAACCATCGTTAAAATGCGTGTTCAGAAAAAGCCATCTGTTTCGTTCAAAATTTTAGCTTCTAACGTGTTTTCGGTTAAAAACAAATAGTTTTCAACTTTAATTATAGAGTGGTTTTAACAAATGTGATTTAAGGCTGGGTTTCCATATGATCGCAGATCGCAAAAAGTTCTGCATCATCTGCCGATCATATGGAAAAAACACACTTTCTGCGATCGTCTGCGATCATGCGACGTGATCTCAGTCAATCGCAGACGATGCAGAAGAGAAAACCATGTTTCATCTTCTCGATCCTCTGCTATCGTTTGCGACGTCTCCGATCAATTGCGATCGTGCAAGATCATATGGAAACCAAAGTGTGCGATTGCGATCGAACCGTTCCATAATATGTTTGAATTTATAACCCATGATTCAACGCTTCTAAGCAACAAAAGCCCGGAATATTCGTTTATTAGCAACTGCTTATTTGTAAAACACGGCTGGCATATAGACAAGGTGAGGTTTAGTAACCGAGAAATTTATGGAAGGAAGTTGCGCGCTATGAGTCGTTATTACATCCTCACAGAAAGGTTTCAAGACAAGTAAGTGTCGACCAGATTCTGGGCTAATCATATTGTCATGAGATACGATGGAACTTGTGACTTCCAAAAACGTTGTTCTGTTACTGCGGTAATATTTTTGTGTTTTATGTTTTCTTTTCCATTCATTGTTATGGCCGATTTCTAAAGAACTCGGCGAAAAGTGCTATCATTACCTGTTTTCAGGCTTTGTTCATAAGTAGAGCAGTTGTCTATTGCAGGATTATTTTATTGTAAAACATCATAGTAACCAAAAATTAACGGTACAAGTAGCACAGGAATAGCCAATGAAAGTGCTGCGACTAAAAGAAAACCTGCTACCCTTCGGCTACATCTAAGTAATCTGTGACCTTTGGTTGCTGTTGCCAGAGTATTGTGTTACAGTTATGCCTTTTGATATCTCTGCAGCAATGCCGTAAATAACAGGATTCAAAGATGAGAATTAATGAACTCCAAGTGTTGTGGGACACAATTCGACACGCTATGATAGACGTGTGAGAAATCTATTTCCTAAACAGAACTCATCAACAACTGGTCACAGCAACTGAGACAATTGTACCCACATGGTAGCGAACATTAGTCGGGTTAATAAGTGCAGTGATTTAAAAATATAAAATATCACCGTGTTGATGGCACGCACAAAATAAATTTCTAGATTATCGATCTATCATATTGGTTCTCCAGTGCATTCATAACCAAATAAAATGGAAAACTGGTTTTAGAAATGAAGTTTGTTCTCATGTTTGAGGTTATTAGGGAGGCATCTTCACATCAGTGCGTCTTCAAAAAAACTAAATGATGTTTCTCGTTAAGCAACACGAAAATCTGTTGCGTTTTACAAAGCGATGCCTTCTTTACAAATTAATATCCTACATTTATCTTCAAAGTACACCACATGATCAGCGGTAGTAATGGGTGAAGTAAAAACAATCCCCTTGCCTAGCCCCAGGTCCGCGAGCTATCATAAGTAGTTCGTCCTTTTCGTGCGGGTTTTGCAAATCTATTTCACTCGAGGTCGTAGAAGTTTTCGATTATTTACTGACTACGTTACGTTCTTGCTTCGTTCTTTCGATCGCGTATCCCAACAAATGTTCAAGGTAAGGTCTTTTCGTCTTGTTTATCTCGCATTTCTATGTATCCGTATTTCCTATGTTAGTTCCATGTGCTGTAATTAGTTGATCGCTATTAATGGTTATGTATGTTATTTATCCTAGAAAACCACTTGGCAACATCATGTAAAATAAGTTAGAGTTCAAGATCTCTCTTACGTCTTAATTTTGCTGGTGCGTTGGTTACAGGTGAAGTAAGAGAAACATCAAAAGTATTACCTTGATCTTCCTCGTGGAAAATAGACACGATATGTGGCTTGACATCATTGTGCGGTGGTCGACACAGCAAGCCTGGGTGAGGTTATTGTCGATGAAAACACATTTGATATAATTAAGACATAGGAGATTATCGGTTTTTTTTTATTAAACCTAGATGGTTACAAAAAAAAGAGATTAAATCGCCGCAGTGAGTATTATTTTTTTCTTCTTGTTCATAAACTATTAAGTCAGAAAAAAAACAAGAAAAAAACATACAGACAGAAAACTGTGAACTAATTGCTCGAAGCCGGCAATCGACGATGTGATTTTAATAGTTTGGAAAGCGGTTCCCAGGAAATGTTCTTTAAGGGACTGGGTAGGGGAAGCCTATAACTCCAATCTGAAATCCAGCTAAGGAGCAAGTTAATGATGTAGGACCAAATTCAACTTAGCAGTACGGACAATGAGGCATGTTTCACGTGGAGCGCAGTCATTAAGTTACTTCCTTAGCTCAATAAACAGAAATACTGAGAAAGTGCGGAAAACATCATTTTGCTTGACGCCTACACATACCTAAAAATTTGCTGGTGTTTTCAATTGCACGACTTGATCACGGGGGCGACGTCAAAACAGTTTGAAGTCCAGTCGTAAGGGGACAGGAAATTTGGTTCATCAAAAGTTTTGCATTAAAACTTTGACAAAGGGTTGCAGAGCATATCAATAAACAGAATTGTTTAGTTCACAGAGAAGCCGAGGTGACTTATTTGACTTCGTCTGGTTGGCTTTTATGAATAATACGATATGCTCTGATGGATAGATGTATGTTACCCATGAGCTGCGGGCTCATTTTCCGAAACAGGCGGCTTGGTAAATCGGGGGGCCCATACTACAAAATAGGTGAAATTGACGAGGAAACTGTCATATAAACGCCATGTCTGATGATGTCTTTTATGTAATTATCCCGCTCTTTGAAAACAAAAACAAAGCGAGTTTTTAAAGATGAACCCTCTAAAGATTATTCTTAAATGGAGGTGCTGGTGTATGAAACACTGCTAATTGAGTCATAAGTAAAGGTATCTCAATACTACCCACAGGCCGGTGCAGAATTCGGATAATGTGAAAGTATGTAAAACCCAGCCCCCTACTGACTGGTAAAGCAGCGCTTCAACATAAACGGTATCATGTCGATACCTGCAATAGAGGTGTGGAGTATTGTGCCAATGGACAGTGACAAGACTAAAATACTCTAAGGAATGTAACTAGAGAAACCTAAAGGCGTAATATTGTATTGATGAATCTCCCATGTTTTACGGAGGTTGTTTGTTGTTCAACCTTTTTGAGTTTACTTATGTATTAGGATTACAACAAATAGTGGAAAATTGTTAAAAAATGATCAAATATGGCTATGCTTTCAGCAGCTAACATTTGTGACAGAAGTTTTTTGAATTCGCCTTGAATTGACAGGAAAAAGAGAGCGAGGGAAAAAGTCTGAGGATGATACAGCCATTTTTCAGAGAAAAAAAACAAAGAACCCCCCTTTTAAGGAAATGTAACACCACAAGAACTGAAAATTGGTCCAATGAACATCTCCAGTGAACTATTTATTACTGGGGGGCAAATGCATCTGTAGGCCTCCACCAGATGCTCGCAGCAATGTGCCTACATTATATAACACTCTCGTACAACACTGTTAAAGCTTAAGAATTAAGGCGATGGACATGATAAATTGGAGAAATTTCAGATGATCTCAAGAGGAAAAATAAAAGATAAATTCCCCAGATTATCTAAACGAGGACAATGATGTTATACCCATAGAATCAAGTAAGCAGCTGTGGTTAAAATATGACTTGAACTCAACGAATTGAGAATAAAAATAGTGATAAAATTTTGACTAGACGTTTCTTCGATGCATCGCTTCATCAGTTTTTCAAATTCGTAAAACCTAAAAAGTCACATTCTTGTGAAGTCCTTTAATATACGTGAAAATGTGTGTTGAAAATCGTCGTTGCATGCATGTAATTAAAAACACTACAATGCGGAACGTAGAAAGTGATAATAGACCCTTTAGCTTGGGCGGTTGTTTTTCCCATTGTAGACCACGTGATGATACTCTTGAGAATTCTTGCTTTCAAATTTTCAAATAGTCGCGTGTATATGAATAAATAATTTTAAGATGGACAAAGAAAAATTCTCCAGAGAATACCACGTGTTCTACAATGGGAAAAACAAACCGCCCAAGCTAAAGAGGTCTATTAGGTACTAAATAGTTTTGCTCTGATTTAAATCAGATTGAGTGTTCATCCTCAGGTTTCACTTCTTGAATGAAGAGCATTTCGTAAATTAAGCACTCAAATTTCCCACGACATTTCTTAAGAATGGTGAATTGTTCCTGAAGATCTTTGTTTCTCTGATTGTGGGCGTCACGCAGGTGTTTTCCAATAGCAGAGTATTTGTGTTCCTCAATGCGTTGAAAAAGGTGTCGGCGAGTATAGCCAACATAATCTGCATCACACAGATCACATTTGAATTTATAGACAACGCATTGTTGATTTATTAACGGTGGTTTGGCCTCTGCTACTTTGATGTCGTCGGCAATTTTTCTGCTTGTAAACACTGGGCGTAGATCGCTGTTAATTTTCTTTCCAAGATCGGACAGCTGTCTCCGTACAACGTCGGCTGATCTTTGATCCTTGAACGGCAGAATAATTCGAACGGGCGCATTTGCTTGAACATCGCGAACTTGTTGTTGATTTCGTGACTCGATGAATCTAGTTATTGTGGAATTAATAAGATTCTCTGGGGTACTTCAGTTTTAAAAAGATCCCTTTCAGGTTGTCACATTCTTCAGCAAATAGATCAGGTGAGGATGAGAGACAGTGGGCTCGGTTTAACATAGTCATTAGAAGGGATCGTTTGTAACGAGCATCAACATGGCTTCGATAGTGGAGAAGTAGGCCTTTATTTGTTGTTTCCTGTGGACACAGGTTTTCAGCTGTTTCCCAATCTTTATGAGTTCCATTCCGATGAAAGGTAGTTTGTTGTTATTTGCAATTTCCATCGTGAAGGTGATTGCCGGGTGTGCTTCATTTAATGTTGCCAGGAAAGCCGTAGCAGTGGAATATCTTTTACCGCGGCTAAGTTGTTTGATACAAGCTGTTCAAGTCAATTTGAACAGCATCCAAATTGGATGGACGCACGCTAGACATTGTCAATTCCTTAATTGTATTTGAATTCATAGTTAATAGAGGGGACTGGTTATAAAGCCCGGCAAACATCAAAAGAACAAACAAAGATGCCAAGATTTATGTTGGAGGGTCCACGACCCTGCACAATCTTTTGTTTTGCGCTCATACACTATGCGTGAGTTACGTAACCAACACGTTTCTATTGGTTAGTTCCTCGGTACGGAGTAAACAACTATTGTGTTTTGTGCATGGTCAAGGCCAAAAAACAGAACAATAAACATACAACAAAGAACTTTGACGAGTTTCATAACCATTCCCTCTATCAGCTATGTTGAATTTCAGGAAAATTCGGTGAGGGAAATCAATTGATTACGATCGTACAGTGATCGTTTTCGAAAGCTTCATTTTCAAAATGTTCTCTGTCCAGACTAATACGCAAAGCCGACGTTTTCAAATTCCTCAAGTTTGAAGAGCGTTTTTGAAAAACTCCGTTTTTCGTGACGGATTAGTGTGGACGAGAGGCCTGACCAGAGAAATAAAGCTGCGTTTTCAAATTCTTCCGGTTTGAAGAGAGTTTTTGAAAAGCTCAGTTTTTGTGACGGATTAGTGTGGACGGTAGACCTAACCAGAGAAATTAAGCAGCGTCTTAAAACTTCTCCAGCGTCGAGTCGACAGGTCCTGAGTCTTCATTTAATAATTTTGAATTATTAATAATTCATCAAATTTACGGGAAATTTTAGCTGTGACGCAGTTGGATATCTGATTTTCATTAGTTTCTATTTTGAGGGTTTTATATCTCTGTTTTTTTCTTAATCTTAATTTCAATTGAGAAAGGATATCAGATATACTCAAGGCAGTGTTTGAGCAGTGGTTTTTTAAATACTTCGAAGTTCGTCAAAATTACGCGTCGAAGTTTTAACTCTCTTCTCGATGTTTGGAGGCAGTGGCGTATCCAGCACTTGAGCTAAGGAGGGGCCCGGTTTGATTTACTTGCCCTGCTGGCTTAATCACTTCTCTCATTTCTTCTTTTTTACCCAAAATAAGGGGGGCCAGGGCCCCTCCCTAGATACGCCACTGGGAGGTGTGGTCACATACGGTCTTTCCCCTTCTATAGGTATATTACTAAAATTCGATTCAAAGCAGCTTTTCAGTTATCAGCGTCAGGCAAACAGGCAGCTTCAACACAGCTGAGCGTGTCACAAAAACATGACACGTTAAAGCTAATCATGGTAGCCAGGGACTATACTCACCATGAACCACAGTAATAGACCTTTTTCGCTTGTACATTTTGTTTTCCCAATACAGATCATGTGATGATACTCAGGAGATTTGATCTTTTGTTTTGCTCATTAAAAAGGGTACATGCAAGCATGAATATGTCTGCATGTACTCTTTTTAATTAACAAGACAAAGGATCAAATCTCCTGAGTATCATCACATGATCTGTATTGGGAAAACAAAATGTACAAGCGAAAAAGGTCTATTAAGAACAAGGCATAATCAAGTATCATATCAATGTTATTTGGGACAAAAACAGATATCAGTCTAACAACCCCGTGTCTACAGTTACTAAGAAAGATATCGTTATGCTGCTTCCTTACTTAGGTTGCAAAGCAACCAAGTCGCTAAAACGCCTGAACACATGTGTGTACAAATTCTACTCTTGTGTTAACGTATAGAACAAATAATTTGTCTCGCAGAAGGAGTTCATAATTTATGATAAAAATTAGGACTTTGAAGGACTCTGAGCAGTAGATAAACAGACGCAAATGTATTGTAACGTATTTAATTTTAACGACTTCAAAACATCGTGGTTTTTTATGTTAAATTGGAATTAAGGTGCCAAGTCTTTTGCGGAACAAGTCACCATCTGAGCTATAGTTAGCATGCGTGCTCAAAAAAAGCCATCTGTGTTTTGACTTAACTTTTAAGTTGCTTTTTGGTTAAAGAACAAATCATCTTCAGATTTAAATAACAGATACTGATTTAGCTCTAACTTATACAACTTACTACGGCCATTTCCAAACTAAATAGAGTCCCAATGCCTCCTTCCTATGCTGCGAAATTCAAACTGAAATTCAACTTTTTCTTAATTTCTTAATTTTCAATGGAAATTCAAACTTTCTCAGTAACTGACATTCTAACCCAAAATCCAAATTAGACTGTCGGTTTTTACACTTAAACGGTCTAAAACTTGCCTTAGATTAACTTTAATTTCACTAGGTGTTTCGTTTCTCTGGCAATAATGACGCGCAAAACTGAAAATAAGTCATTTATTTAGACAAAAATGTCAATAAAGTCATTTGGTACAGTACCTACTGATCAGTAAGGAAGTAGTTATAGAGCACTAAAACCAGCCGTTTACATCTTTTCAGATCAAACCGTTTCGTTCTCAGTTCAACTTCACTGTAACAACACTCAGTGATATTTTTCAAAGTTCAAGCTGTATAATCAGGTATAATGAACGAAGCTGACCCACTCTACTCGTCCTCCATCGTTAACTGTGTGTTCAACGCTTTGTCAGCTTATACCGCCATCATGTTGAACATTTTAACAATCCATGCGATGAGAAAAACTTCGTCGTTACCAAAACCTTTGAAAACACTGCTCCTGAGTCTTGCTGTTTCTGATCTTGGTGTTGGTTTACTCGCTCAGCCTTTGTACATCGCATGGATGATAAATCCTACTTCTTCCACCATTGCGCTTGACATCACCACAAGTTTGTTTGCTAATGCTTCGTTCTTTCTTGTGGTGGCCATAAGTGTGGACAGATTCTTGGCTATTCATCTTCATCTCAGATATCAGCAACTTGTGACTCAAAAGCGAGTCGTTGCTGTGGTGATCTCAATTTGGATATTTAGTCTTCTTTTTCCACCATTAAGTTTCTATTTGCATGTTTTCGTAGGTATGGTTGTTATTTTGGTTTTTGTTTAATTATTACGGGAATTATTTATTCCAGAATATATTTCACTGCACGCCATCACGCAAACCAAATTCAAGTCCTTCAAATACAACTAGCACAGAATAGCCAAATAGAAAGTGCTGCGAGGAAGAGAAAATCTGCCATCAGTATGTTCTACGTATATGTTGTGTTTTTAGTTTGCTATTTGCCAGGGTATTGTGCTACAGTTGCCCTTTTGATACAGTCTCCGCCAAGTACCGCTTTAGATGGTGTGTATCTTTACTCACTGACCCTGGTGTTCCTTAATTCCGCTCTGAATCCTGTTATTTACGGCTGGAAAGTGAGACACATTCGACACGCTATGATAAACGTACTGCGAAATTTATTTCCCAGACAAAACCAGGCAAACTTGTAGTTACTAGACAGATATGGTGTAAAAATAACTTCAGGGACGTTAGTTATTACAACAAACAGTTTATCTCGACCAAGAAACTATTTTTTAGTAATTAATTTAGAGTTTTCGATCAAACGTAATCCGTTGGCATTCGGTAGACTGATGATGTAAAATTATGTCAATGTTACTTCGTTTCTTGTGGGGTACTTATAACCAAATAAAATTTATCTGTTGTAAAAAGAAAATGTGTTTTAGAACGAAATATTTTGTTTCCACGTTTAAGGTAGTGGGGAGGCATCTCCATATTAGTGCCTCTTCAACAACCAAATGATTTTTC
>JAHPZR010008793.1:62500-64366 GCA_019787425.1 Platygyra sinensis | reverse complement strand
TTGGTTAGCCCGGTGTTATCGGACATTTTCCTCTGGTGGTCAAGCTCGCATGTAATTAATACCATTTGAGGGCATTATGCCCATTTTTGGATTTTTTGGCGGGAATCTTTGGAGGCTCGCGGCTCGAGGCTCGGGCCCGCAGGCTCGCAAAATAGCCTCCTCCACTTAAATGCGTATAATACAAATTCAAAGATATCAGAAGTTTTTGATGTATTTCACTTTTTAGTGTACTGTTGTCAGATTATCATGTTTTGAATGTCATTCTTACTCTTTCATCTTGACCACTGATTTTTACCGTACATTCTCATGACAAATGTAATCAGCAGGTTGTGAGAATGAACTAGTTGATCATCTTAGGACAGAAGTAATGGCTAAAGGCGCATTTACACGACATGCATTTTGGGTACGGCACTCCTAAATTTTGGCCCGCGGGCCAATAGTTTTAGGCACGGTCCGCCTGATTTACACGGTAAAATATATGTTCGAGTTTTTTCAATGCTGATTTCTGGAACGGCACCCCTGAAACAGAAACGGCACTCTTAAATTTGTGAGTCCCTGCGCTTATATGACGGCGGTTTACACATGATTTCAGTCGCGCTTTTGGCGTGCTTTCGCGGGCTGTTCAAAAAGAAAATGGCAGGTTCTCGAGTACAAAAAGTAGTTGTATGGCTTGCTGCTTTGAAAAAGCGAAAACGTCTGTCACAATTGAGGGGCGAAACAAGGTCATCCCTTGCACCGCTCTTCCATGCATTAAAGCGGCGACAATATGGCCTGCTGCAAGCTATTCTGGGCTGTCTAAATCCTCCACGCTTAAGAGAGGTATGGATGCATACCCATTCTTTTGCGTGGTTTGACATTTTCGAAGCATCTTTTCCTGATGAGCTGTGGTATTCCAACTTTAGAGTAACTCGTGGAACATTTACATACATTCTCCACGAGATTGGTGATGAGATATCTCGACAGGACACTCCAATGCGAAAAGCTGTAACGCCAAATCGACGACTAGCAATCGCTTTGTACTACCTCGCCTCGACTGCAGAATATCGCACGATTGGAAACCTATTTGATGTATCAGTTGCCTTTGTGTGTACCTGCATTAAGGAAGTGTGTGAAGCTATTAGAAATAAGATGGCATCAGCAATTTCATTTCCAAGTGGAGAGAATCTCTTAAACGTTATTGGTTATGATGAAGAATGGGGATTTCCAATGTGTGGTGGTGCAATTGACGGAACCCATATTCCCATACTCGCCCCAAATGAGAGTCACGCTGATTATGTCAACAGGAAGGGGTACCACAGTATTATCATGCAGGCTTTGGTGGATGACAATCACCTGTACAGAGATGTTGTGATAGGTTGGCCAGGCAGCGTACACGATGCACGTGTTCTTTCAAATTCGAAAATCTTTGAAAAAGGAAACAATAACACACTTTTCCCACAGAAGGTGGAGGAAGAAATATCTGAGGCAGAAAATGAATCCAGTTATAATTGGGGATGCTGCATATCCTTTGCTCCTTGGTTAATGAAGCCATACCCAGAAAAAAGCATCACACCAAGAATAAAAAAAAAAAATTCAATTACCAATTGAGCCGGGCAAGGATGAGTGTTGAAAATACCTTTGGAAAGTGGAAAGGCAGGTTTATCCGATTTTCAAAACGGGTGGACATGGAGATATCCTCTCTTGTTATGGTGATAACAGCCTCATGTATCCTACACAATATATGCCAAATTCAAAACAATGCATTCCTTCCCATATGGCAAATAGACAATGAGGCTTTTGAAGAGCCATTTGTGTTTGCTGATGATGACATTGCCACAAGGGATGCGACGGATATCCAGTGAAGCATTGTCCGAGTATTTTATGTCT
>JAHPZR010008793.1:0-52500 GCA_019787425.1 Platygyra sinensis | reverse complement strand
AGAGGAAAGCAGTTTAAGATAACTGGAAATGTTGTTAATGTTGCAGCTGATGTGACAACTTCAATTTCGTTATTACCTCGCTTGCCAACTCAGACAGCAATTACTATAGTAATTGTGACTTCAATAACAAGAATGTGGATGATAATTCTGAGACATTTCCCTACACTAGTGAAATAAATACAAAAACTAGTAATTCTATAATAAATGAAAGTAGTAAAGAGAATTTCTCTAATGATGATAATGACTGGAGTGAAGATGAAGCTGAAACACCTGTAGGTGTAACAGACACTATGTTAACAACTGCTAACTTTGTAGAAAATGATGAGCACCAACATGTTTTAAATCTACACGACCCCACAAGCAAGTAGTTTGCTTTAAACATTGATCGTGTTTAAATAAAGAATTTTACTTACTTACTTACTTACTTACTTACTTACTTACTAATCTTGCAGCAGCTGAAGGCAGTAGACCAATTAGCATATTCCATGATAAATATTCTGAAGAACTTGCATATCCAGGAATATTTCTTGGACAAAAGAGGCCTGACAACAAAGACAGACTGATAACCCCTGTGCATTAAAGTGAAATTTGTAAATCAGAATTAAGAAGATCTTATAGGAGGGCTGCAATGTATGTTGAAAACATTTTCTTCGAGATCAAAAATTTCAGATGAGGTTACTGTTGGGAAAAGCACAAGAAGCAGTTAGAAAATGCAAAGGGAATAAGCACTCTCTTAAAGCTAGAATGCTAAAAAAAGATGGTGCACTAATCTTGACGGGGGTTTCAAGTTTTTGCATGCTTTGAGAGGCTCCAGTTCCCTATCGGGCAAAAGCAAAAAGTGATATTTTTGCAATTATAAGGCAGCTTGGTCCAGCTTCTCTTTTTTGTAGTTACTTATCGGCAGAAACACAGTGGATTCATCTCTTGAAAATTCTTGTTAAAGTTGTTGATAACAAAGAATATACTGATAGCCAGCTAGAAAATCTCAATTGGGAAGAAAAATCGAGACTTATTCAGTCAGATGCACTAACATGTGCTAGACACTTTGACTATCAAGTAAGCCAATTCTTACAAAAATTTCTTATGGCTGAAGAAGCACCATTAGGTAGAATAACTGAGTGGTTTTACAGAGTTGAATACCAGCAAAGGGGAACTCCACATATTCACATGCTTATTTGGCTTGAAAATGCCCCAGTATTTGGTGTAAATGATGATGAAGAAGTCATAGCATTCATTGACAGTATCATAACTTGTTCAAAACCAAGTGATTATCCAACATTACTTCAACTTGTTTCTCGGCAAATGCCCAGGCATTCTCATACATGCCGTAAAGGTACTAAGGCTGAATGCCGTTTCAGTTATCCCCAACCCCCCATGAAGCGCTCAAGGACTCTACGTCCAATTGATGGTGAAACTCAATCTAGTGCTGTAGCAGAACACAAAGCCTGTTGGAAATCAATTCAACAACAGTTAAATAGCATGAAAGAGGGCGACAGTATCTCTTTTGATGAATTACTCATTAAACTTGGTGTCAGTGAAAAAGACTACATTCTAGCTATTAGGTCATCTCTGATATGCCCAACAATAGTTTTGAAAAGACAGCCAAATGAGCTACGTATTAATAACTATGACACAGCATGCCTTTAAGCCTGGAGAGCCAATATGGACATCCAGATTGTGTTAGATGTTTACGCATGTGCTATGTACATTGTATCATACCCTAATTTAAAAAGCACAAAAAGGAATGACTGAGCTTCTGAGGAATGCCTGCGCAGGGGCTCGAAAATGCAACTCTACTATCAAACAACAAGTGAGGGATATCGGAAATCGCTTTTTAAATAGCGTAGAGATCAGTGCGAGGGAAGCTGTTTACATTCTGTTGCAGCTTCCAATAAGGAAATCTTCCCGTGAAAGTTGTTTTTGTTAACACTTCTCCAGCTAAAGATAGAGTTCAGCTTTTAAAAACCATGGATGATTTCAATGAAATGGATGATGAAGATGAAGATGTTTATACAAGTGGTTTGTTGAAAAGATACACTAACAGACCTGCAAACCTTGAACATGTATCCCTAGCAGACTGGACTGCCTGATATGATTTACGTGGCAAAAGATTTCAGAAAAAAATCACTGAAGATTGATGTAGATGGGCTGCCATTTGAGACTTATGATGATGACAACAATGACAATGATGATGAAGCTGAACACACCAATCAATTGCCAAAGTGTAAGGAGCGAGTGAAGGCTAGGATCATTAGAAGTGTTTTCTTCAACACGGAAACTGACCCTGAGAAGCACTACAGAGAACTCATTATGCTTTTCACACCTTGGAGAAATGAGGAGACTGACTTGTTCAGCAGTTCCTCGTCTTACTTTGAAAGATATCTTGTTCTTAAAGATGTTATAGAGGAACAAGAAAAGGAGTATGCTATTTGTACAGATATGATATTGAGAAACAGCTAAATGCTACTGAAGATGAAGATTCAAGTAGATTTGACCATTTAGCAGCATTAACAATAAACACTGAATACCAGGATGAAGAAGAAAGAATGCAGGACTTGCATCATGATTTCAATGAAACATATGATTTGTCACATGACATAGGCATACCTTCTGCTCTCTCTAATGCTCAAGAACAACTCATACATTATGAATTAAAAGATAATGAGTACAGACAAATGGTCAGACAGTTAAACAAGGAATAAAGGCGATTATTTTATCACATTTTGCATGAAATCAAAACATCAGGCAAGCCATTTTACTCATTTTTGAGTGCTGGTGCTGGTGTTGGCAAAACTCATGTCACCAAGGCCCTTTGTCAGGCAGCTATAAAATATTATAATACAAGAGCTGGGCATGATTTCCATGAGATCAAAGCTGTTTTAATGGCTCCGACGGGAAAAGCTGCTTACAACATCAAAGGTTATACTATACATAGTGCTCTAGCTATACCTGCTTGCCACCCATTGAAGATTTACAAGCCTCTAGACTACAGTCGGCTTAACACATTAAGACGTCACTTATGTGATGTGAAATTGATATTCCTTGATAAGATATCTATGGTAGGAAACACAATGTTGAACATGCAGATTAATAATAGATTAAAAGACATAAAAGGAAGCAAAGAGGATTTTGGTGGTGTTAGCATAGTTGCTATTGGAGATTTGTTTCAACTCGAACCTGTCATGGATAGTCATATTTTCAAAGACTTTGATGACATTGAATATGGCCCTCTCGCACCAAATCTTTGGCAGGAACACTTCAAGATGTTTGAACTTGTTGAAATAATGAAGCAAAGAGAAAGCAAGGAATTTGCAGAAATCCTCAACAGGCCAAGAGAAGGAAAGCAAACAGCACATGACATCTTGAAAATCAAACAACGTACCATTCTAGATAATTCATCTCACAGCCAATTCATGAACATCCCTCATTTGTTCATTCAAAATGAAAAGGTAAACGAGTTTAATAATAAAGCACATCAAGCTGCAACTGGTATAAAAAATACAACAAAAGCTCTTGATAGCGTTGTAGGAGCTAGTTCATTGGAGCTTAGAGAGAAAATCATGAAACAAATTCCAAATGATCCAAAGAAAACCAAACAGATCGGGTCAATCATCTTATTAGCAGAGGGTGAAAGAACTGAATTAGCTATAAATATTAGGACTGAAGATGGAATGGCTAATGGTGCTAGTAATATTGTCAAAAAAATAATACTGCATTAATATGGAAAGCCGTCTGGAATAGTATGGGTCGAGTTTGATCAGGCTGATGTTGGAGAGAAAACTCGTCATGACAACAAACATTTATATACTCAAGGGTTCAAACAAGAGTGGACTCCAATCAAGCCCACCACCATACAGTTTGCTGTTGGTAGAAATAGAACAGCTCAGGTTGTTAAGAAACAGTTCCCATTACGACCAGCCGCTGCCAAAACAATTCATCGATCACAGGGTGATACAGAAGAAAAGGTAGTTGTGAATTTTTCCACAAAAAAAGTATACCCCACATTTATTATGTAGGCCTCAGCAGAGTCACCACTATAGATGGCTGATACATTACTGATCTTTGTGAAGATAAAATAATGGTTAACAAGAATGTAATACAAGAGATGAGTCGTTTGCGCACTGAGAGTAGTCTGCAGATTACAATGTCTCCTTCATCTAAACGAACCAATCAGTCAATCCAACTGTGCTTTCTAAATGCTAGGTCCCTTCATAGACATATAGATGATGTTCAATGTGATCTCTACTACATTTCATCTGACGTGTATGTTTGTTGAGACACGATTTTGCCAATCTGAAACGGATGATTTGTATGCTGTAGATGGCTTTACTTTGTTTAGGAATGATTGTCAGTCTCAGGGAACTAATAGGCCTTATGGTGGCACAGCTATATACAGCAGACTAGAATTCTTACCAGACTTTCCTTGTCAACACAACAGAAATGGTATTGAGATTACAGTTGCAAGGTTATCAGTTTTGCCAAATGTAAGCATAATAGTAGTTTATCGATCACAAACGATTCCAGTCCAGCAACTGTGCCTAGCTCTCGCTGAAGTTCTGCATTTGCAGCCTTTATCAGCCTACCAGATAATTATTGATGATTTTAATATAAACTGGTGTAATGTAACGGATATATGTAGGTGCGCACTATTTGACTTGTTAATCAGAGATTACGGTTTCAGGCAGCTAATTTTACAACGTACCACATATAACAGAACGTGTATTGATCATGTCTACACAAATATTCCTGACAAAAACATTCTTCCATATGTCAAGGAATGTTATTTTTCTGATCACAAGCCAGTTTGTTTAATAATTGAACAGTATGATTCGTTAAAGTAAACTGTCTTTGAAAACTTGAAGATTGCTCACTTGCTTATTTTGTTGCCTTTCCTTTCATTTTAGGCAACCATGAATGCGAAAGTGAGAAGAGGTTCAAAAAAGTCTACTAAACACATTCCTACCAAGAACAAGGGCAAAAACACCAACAGAATCATGCACACCCATTACTATAACTCAGTTCCCACAACCATTGACAGCCCAGACTCT
This sequence comes from Platygyra sinensis, assembly GCA_019787425.1. Classification (NCBI taxonomy): domain Eukaryota; kingdom Metazoa; phylum Cnidaria; class Anthozoa; order Scleractinia; family Merulinidae; genus Platygyra; species Platygyra sinensis. Next base: position 47,452 of record JAHPZR010008793.1, on the reverse strand, counting down.
ACTACAGCAATGAACTGGGAACCCTCCAACAGTAGTAGTGGCTGTGAGCCTTTTTCCAAGGCTATGGCTGACCAGGCTCTTACTAGCACTACAAGAAATCATCCCCTAACTAGTAGTATGATGAATCAGTCCTTTACCAAAGCTCTCAGCAACCAAGCCTTCACCAGCATTCTGGGCAATCAAGCTTCGACCAACACTCATGCCAGCCAAGGCCCAATAGCAATTCAGGCAACCAAGCCTCCATCAGCTGTCTCAGCAATTAAGCGTCTAGCAGCACTGTAATCAACCAAGCCTGTACCAGCACTCTGAGCAACCAAGTCTCTAGCAGCACTCTCAGAGACCAAGCCTCTACCAGCAATCTGAGCAACCAAATCTCCTCGAGTGGTCCGACAAGCCAAGTCTTCGTAGGCTCTCTTAGCAAGGAAGCCTTCATCAGCACTCTGAGCTTTCAAACCCCCACACTCAGCAATCAAGCCTTCAACAGCACTCTTCCCAACTAATCCTCTTCCAGCACTCTCAGCAGCCAACCCTCTACGAGCACTATCAGCAACCAATCCTCTGCCAGTTCAATGCGTAATCAAAACCTGATTGCTTATGTCCATAATGTCACTCCTGTTTTATCAAGCACAAGCACTGGTGCTAAAACTGCATCAAGCAAGTATTTTGAAATGAAATTGCAGACAAAGGATGACGTACGACGAGGTGTTTGCGTTTCACCTGCAAAGCTGTCAGAATTTCAGTCTGTTGAAAGTAAGGCAAGTCCAGTAAAACTCATCAATTATGACATTGACAAAATTGATAACAAAAGTGTACTCGTGGGTGCAAGAGTGAAACTATTTGAAACGCCAGTTTCATTTCCTAAAGCAACTTTGAAGTGTAATATAACTCTAGGCTCATTCTCCGCTGTAGCTGATAACCAGCTCATCTCACCTGATGCCAAAGTGCTCAAACTTCAAGGTCGCAAAAAGGTTAACAGAAGATATGGTTTGAAAGAAAAGATCACTGGGCTCATAGTAGATCCTCACGGAGCAATTATTATTGAACTCTGGGAAGACTTCATTCCCCAAGTTGAAGAAGGTGGCACATACACATTCAAGAACTTAAGAGTCCACAAGAACCAATAAAACGGAAGTCTGTTTGTTGGAACCCCTGTTGGATTTAATTGTACAATTACTCCACGAGAGGACTTCTCCCAGCCGTTGGCCACTCCAACTGACTTGCCCGATACGTTCCTTACGAAAACAAAGCAAGCTGAATTTATTGGCATCAAAGCATTTGCACTCTACTACACATTGCTTTAAGTGCAAAAGTAAAATAACTGATAGCAAGCAAGTCATAACAAAATGCACAAAGTGCGGTCTTACACAGAAAGTTGAAAAGTGCAAGAAAACATGATATATTCAAGCCTTCATAGAAGAAGATGATGATGCTTGTGTTACTGTAACAATCTTCCAAGATGTTTTGTTCCAAGCACTTCGATTGCCACATGACCAGCCTCTAACAGAGGACATCATAACGGGCGGCCTCTAAGTCTACCAAGACAGAACATCTCGTACAACCGAGAAACGAAAATTGTCTCGTCAGTACAAAGCTTGTAAGACACTAAGGACTTTCAAGCATGAAAGCGTGTTAATATGCTTTCAATGCTGCAAGCAATTTCTTGACTAAGAAACTTTTCCCTAGTACCAATCAGTTATTTGTTGATTTTTTTTTATTGTATCGTTCTTTTATAACGAAATTATGAAAAGTGTTGCTTGCAGTGCTCACTGAAGACATTTCTTACCTACTGACTGTCATGTAACATGTTAAGTTTCGTTTGTAGTTTTCTACCCTACAATGTAAGTAGCCATTCTCAACAACTTTGAACTAGTAAATTACATGTAGGGTAACATGTTGTATATTCGTTGGTTTTAGAATTTCCTGTCACAAAGAACAACAAGCAGTCCTAACTAAAAGCTGCATATCTTGCATGGTGACATCAATGGAATATGATTGTATTTGCTAGTTTCTAAACTTGTTCATGTTTCAATATACTAACAATCTTATATTGGATATCTAATATTATTATTTATTCAAAATATTTCCCCGTTTCTGATTGGTTAAAACCACACGCACAATTCAACATAACCAGCTGCTGTTCACCAAATTTGGAAAGAATCTTCGTCATATTGAATCAATGACGTCAAAAGTGCAGCCCGCTGAAAATTATTGAACCGATGACGTCAAAAGTGCAGTCCGCTGCAGATTATTGAACCGTTGACTGAGAAAACCTGGGGACGAGATTGTGTTATTTTTGGTGAGCAGAAAAACAAAGAGCGAAATGGCGAAACTCCATTAAGAATGGGGAAATATTTTAAATGAATAATAAAGCAATTATTGAATTCGGCTTTCGTAGGATATGAAGAATTCTGGAGATCTCGGAGGGTGTTATCCACCTCGGCCTTCGGCCTCTGTGGATAACACCCTCCTTGATCTGCAGAATTCACCCTTGTCACACGGCGGCCATATTGGATATGACGTATGTACTTTAGTCATGAAGTCGAGGCGATGCGAGTCTAATCTGAGGTTTGCAGCTAATCAAGCCAAACAAGGATCATTGTAGTGTGCCCTTGTGCTCAAATAACAGATCAAAAGATAAATTAGGAATTACCTTCCATCGCTTTCCATTCGACAAATATGCAAAGGAAAGCTGGATTGTAAGAATTCATCGAGATGTTGCCAAAAATTTCCAGGTTAGTGATTGTGGTTTACGACTTCAATCTAGCAAGCTATTTCTGAAATCAATGATCAGGTTTACAAAGTAATTTAATCGACTAGAATTATGTGTAGAGCCGAGCTGCTCTTCTGCTACGTTCCGTATGTACTTTTATTGCCCGTAATAAAACGTTACAATCGTTCTTTAGATTTCGAGAAGCATAAAGGTTTGCTCGGAACATTTCTAACATCGGTAGATTTTCGAACGACCTTCGCTGGGAAACGTGCATAATTTAACAAAAGGTTCATTTTTTTCTGTATTTCGCTAGACAGTGCCTTCTCCAAACAATCAACAAATGCAGAAGGAACTGAATCTTTCCTGAAGTTTCCCAGAGACGGTCGTTCGAAAGTCTGATGGTCTAAAATGTTCCGAGCAAACCTTTGTGCTTCTCGAAATCAAAAGAACAATTGTAACGTTATTGCGGGCAATAAAAGTACCTAAGGAACGTAGTAAAATAGCCGCTCGGTTCAACACATAATTCTAGTCTATCAAATTACTTTGTAAACCTGAACAAATTGATTTCAGATAAAGTTTACTTAGCTAGAAGTCGTAAACCACAATCACTAACCTGGAGGTTTTTGCCAACATCTCGACGAATTCTTACAATCCAGCTTTCCTTCGCATATTTGTCGACTGGAAAGCGATGGAAGGTAATTCCTAATTTATCTTTTGATCTGTTATTTGAGCACAAGGGCACACTACAATAATCCTTGTTTGGCTTGGTTAGCTGCAAACCTGAGATGAGACACGCATCGCCTCGACTTCATGACTAAAGCACATACGTCATATCCAATATGCCGCCGTGTGACAAGGGTGAATTCTTCATATCCTACTCAGCCTCATTCAATAATTGCTAAATATCCAATCTATTTTACGTATTTTGCGTTAAACGTTGTTCAACCATCTAAAATGTTCGTTCCTGTTATACAAGAGAATCCACTGCACCAAACAACCGAACCACTGAATAAACACCATATTTGCGTTCTATTTGCATTCTTTGTCCGGTAAGCAAAGTCAGCGTCCAAACAAAATCGATTTTCCACCTAGCCCTTCAGGCAACCTGCAGCTATGATGTACTAGCCCAAAACTCATTCTCACTAACCCCCCCCCCCCCAAAAAAAAAAAAAAAAAAAATAATAATAATAATTATTATAACTAGCCTGATTAATTCATTAGTGTTGGTTCTTGTGCTCTAGTAATCCAGTCAAGAAACTATTTCAACTATTCCCAGGAAAGATACTATTCTATACCGCTCCCTCACTAGATCAACATCATTTGGAAAGTAACATAATATAACTTTCGATTATCATGAACCTATGCAATTCGTTGTGTATTCTTTTCCAAACCAGCTACGAGTACAACCATGTTTTCGTTTCTTGACACAGCTCAAAGAAACATAGTGTTATATTTTCACTGGGGTGACTACAAACAATGCCCACGCTAAGATAACGTATGAGAGAATCAGCCTGAGGTAAATGGGAGCGGGCAGCTCCCGGAAAGAGGGTAGGTTTCATCGCTGCCGAGAGGAGGGTGGAGCGAAGCAAAGTAGGCAACGTCGCGTACGAATGCAGAACACGGAGAAGCAGGACCTGAAGTCCATATAACTAACTAGGGGAATGTCGCTACTGAATGCGTCTCCGCGGACGAAGAACTGCACGCTGAATACCTGAAAACAGGGATAAAAGGGCCATTGTATACAAGTCCCCTAGCGAAAATATTCCTCGCAAATAGCTTGCCTTTGCCGTAGACTCAAGTACCCATTGGGTACCTATTTTAATATAATCTTATAGTAAGTAAATAAGTAAGTAAGTAAGTAAGTAAGTAAGTAAGTAAGTAAGTAAGTAAGTAAGTAAGTAAGTAAGTAAGTAAGTAAGTAAGTAAGTAAGACTTTATTTAACGAGGGTAACATATAACAGTAATAAAACTGATAAACTAATGGCCCTCAAAAATTAAAATTTGAAAAAGAAAACACAAACCTATATACATCATAAAATATTGTAATATATTTTCTACCTGCGGTCAAAGTTTTAAAAATATCTGCACGTGGGAAATTTTTGGCGCGAACGTCCTTAACAAAAAAAAAATTAAACACAACTAAACTTGAGCTGAACCACGTTCGCTAACCCGACGAGAATAACAACAAGTTTAAGCTTAGTTTCCCTAGTTAAGCTTAGCCCGCGTGAGAACACGAGAAATACAGCTAGCTCTACACAAATACGGTACAAAAACAACAAAAAATAGTGACCGTAAGAAAACAGGACGATTTATAAAACGTTGATCAGCACAGAGCTTCGTGCATTTGAAAATTTGCCAACTCAGCCAACTCTCTTGAACAGTCAACTCTCTTGGAAAACTCAAGGGTCCAAGGACACAACATATCTCTAAACAAGAAAAACTCGTGACTGTCGTGAATTTTGGGGTTACTAGATCGATGCAATGAACATATATAAACTTCGAGAGATCGAAAGGTCGCGCACACCGCGTGGCATGGGCGTAGCCAGGATTTTTCAAAGCGGGGGTCACACTGACTCATACAGAGGGTACTCATCAGATTGTCACCTGAATATTGTAGTTTGTTTGCTTACAAAAAGGGTTACAAAGGGGGGGTCACGAGCACCCCAGGACCCCCCCTGGCTACGCCCTTGCCGCGTGGTCATCTTGACAGCGTCCATGCTGGAATGGTAGGCCACGTGACAAACGGATAATGACAATATAGTTGGAAGCAAAGCATCATGGGAAGTCCTTTCATTTCCCCTCCCCCCCCCCCCCCCCTTCCCTGTCGCCACCCCGAGTTATTGTTTTTACAGTGATTTCATCTTTCCCTTTGCTTCCCGGTTTTTCAAGGAATGGCAGAATAATTCGCATCCCAGCATCTTGCTCGCTATTCCTTTATTATGTGGCCCATTATATCTTGCCCATCCTAAATTCTTGTCTTGCAGGTTTGTTGGTTCATGCTGCAGCTTCAGGATTTCGTTCCCCCATATTTATCTTCCTGGAATCTTGATAGAGATGATACCCTGTAATCTAAGACGGGACTTCAACTCAACTTTTATTTCACCGCGACAAAGCGCCCCGTACGAATGAAGAACTGGAATTTCCACTTGATGCAGCCGCACGTGTTTCTGTGAAAGAGCGCTTTCTGAACTGGGGAAAAATGTCTTTGTATGCCGCCTTTCACATCAAATGGTGTTTGAATGGTGTTTGTTCATTCGACTCATAATGAGCGAACGGTAGCAATTTGATTACGACCACAACTACGGCGACATAATTTTGGACAATTGGAAAACTTGTCAGGAACAAAAATCCTGCCCCTTTAAGAGAAAAGATCACGCATGCACTTGGAGCGCTTGGACGATACTAGGAATAAGATATGTTGTGAAAGGTAACTAATTTATCATATTGTATTTTAACCAACGTTGCTATATTGCGACATTTTCCAGATTTAATAAAGTTTGTCAAACTTTCTACCACAACTTTGGTAGCCTTACTTGTAGGAGCGCGCTTCTGAAAATACGAAAATTTTTATTGTTACGAAAAATTGTGGCGTGACTTCCGTCACTTGGAACATTCGAGTGTATGCTAATTTGATCTAGAAGTTTCGTGCATATTTAATGAGCTTTATCACGGTGACTAAGCAATTTATTTTAGTCGTTTACGTCTGCTGCTGTAAATAGTTTATATTGTAATGATACTTTATTTAGTATAGCCGGAACGTTCTAGAACGTTTTGCTGTAAAGTATATAAGTAAATCGGTGTAGTGTTTAGATGGTTTTATTTCCCAGGAGTTTTACAGTAGTGTTTACTGAAGTGTGACGAAGGTCGCGTGTAATCGACAGAGGTCGTGTTTGTGAAGTGTAACAGAGGTTACGTGGATATTTGGCGAGAGGCCGTGTGTTTAAAGTCAAGTGTAGTTACAAGCCTAGCGTGTGCTTGTAGAGAAGTCCTGTGTGGAAATACTGCGTTCGTGTGGATTAAAAATTTCCTGTTGTGTTTCCGGAATCCCTGAGTTCTGATTAGACTACAAACTTCTCCGACCACTAAAAACATTCGAACTCGCAACATTTATTTTCGCGGCATTTCAAGTGCTTGTTACCATAAGAACATCGACAGCATTTGTATTTAGCCTCTTAATATTGAAGTAAAAGTGGAAGAGTAATTGCATAACTGTCATCACACATAAGACGACCTTTTAGAAAGGAAAAATACACTGCGTCACTGACAACAAAACGTAGAGTGTCTCATCCATTCAAACCAAGCGCTACCTGACACCGAAATGGAAATCTTATGCGTCAAATGATTTTGCCTTTTAGCTCTATTTGCTCTCACACACAATACTTTGAATTTTTAAACAACTTGGCGGGGCTGTGCGGCCCGCTTCCCAAAGCACTTACCCTGTTCAAGACCGACTTTTATCGCCTATTGATTTTTTTTTTATCTCACTCTTGAGGTGGCTTACTACAATTTTGATGGATTATAACAGTCCAACAGCCCCAACTTCTAACTCTGTTAAAATTTGTTTAAAATGTTTTTCCTTTCTCTATAATTTAGTAGTATCCTAGGCGAATTTTAACAATTTGGAGCGTCAATAAAGGCTAAAATGAAGGACCGAGTACCTAAGGAAGGACTGGGCACTAGTAGATAATATGACGTTTTTATTAAAATCCAGCCGTATGAACCAACCTCAAATTTTGAGGAATGTGGAATTGGCTCTGATTTAACATTCATGCAAAAAATAATAATAAATCAAAATAAAAAAAATAATAAAAAAAATCTGTAAGACTATTTATGGAACACTAAGAAATGTGAAATCAAAAATAGCTCAAAATCTTTTCGTTCGGATTTTTCAATTCTTGCTTTAATCGCGATTCTCTGTAATAAGCAGACCTGCCTTAGTTGCCCGCAGCCAACGCTCAGTTGCCAAAGTTGTTTCAAAACATCTGCTTTACTTTTGCATGTGACATTGGTCAATCTGCAAAAATTTGAATTTGAGTTTCATCTAAGGTCATCACCATCTGCATTTAGTGGATGAGCAGTCAATCAACTGATTACTTCATTAATTGCTACACCGTGCTAATGCGTCAGTCAATTCCAGCAGTGCCTTCCCCCCCCCTCCCCGAGGGCCAACCCCCGGGCATAATCATTTTTTTTTTTGAAAAAGTGGGCAAATTCCCCGGGATGGGGACACATAAGCTGTCTAAATGCCCCGGGATGGGAACGAAGAAAGAGGGCAAATGCCTGGGCCCTGAGATCGTCGCCTTCCAACACTTCTGCAGTTTTTTTTATTAATCGGTGAATTAGTACTGCTCCGAAACCTACTACAAAGCCATCAGTAACAACAAAAAAGTCAGGGGGCTTTAGGAAAATTTATTATAATATTTATTATAAAACCGCTCTGGGTTTGCGGCGGATGTCCCCCAGCCGCAAGGGATGATAGGTGCCAGTATTCGCATGCTGCTTTTTCTGTGAAGAATCAAGACATCTAATAGCCAGTCCCTGACACTCTCCTTTCTTCCCGCCCCAGGTAGAGGGGCTGAACCCGGGCGGGCGAAAGAAGAGTCCTAGGATACCGCCGCCTTTTTGTTCCCCCCACATCGGGGAAAACCACATTTGGAAGTATATTCCAAGATTTGGCTTGTCGCGCGATTTTCTGAATGATAATATACCAAACAAACAATGTCTGCATTCAGATTGATTAACAAACATGGTCACTTAATCCCAAATGTGTGGAATTTCATTGCACCAGTGCCACGCTAAAACCACATTCGATTTGTTTTTAATCACAATATCAAAGATAAACTAACGAAATCTTTGCCAACCGATGTGTTGACAATTGAAATACTTGAAAGTGCACGCGCTGCATTATGCCAATGAGCTTACTGTGACCACGTCAGACTTTCCTTTCAACACCTTTTGCAAAAATTGCTCGAACATTACAGGTATGCGCGTTTCGCGTTGCGGACAAAAATGATCCAAATCATAAAATCTGAAATGGAAAACACAAACATTCTTCCAAAAGGAGTAAATGTATCCAATTGTATAAATACTAAGTCCAGAATTCTAAAAAGCCTATCAAAATAACAAAATTCGAGGTCGAGAAAAATTTAAATATGAAGTCGACAGAAATAAAAATTGAACTTGAGAATGTAAAAATACTAAGTGCAGAATTCTAAAAGTCGAAAAAACTAACAAATAAAAGGAAAAAAATCGAATTTGAGAATTTAACAGTTTTTTTTGTTATTGGAAGTCGAAAAAAATCGAGTCGAAAAAAATAAAATTCGAAGTCGACTAAGCTAATGAGTGGCGAGCGAACGCTGACCGGCTCATACAGAACATTCAGAAAATCAAAATGGCGGCGCGTTGGCTTAAATTACGATGAGTTCTTCTTTCTTTGGGGAATCTTTTTAACACATGCGAACAACAGCTAAATTCAACCCCTAGCGATCGAAGTGAATTTCTTTTCGATGTTTAGACGAGTACGAGAGGACACGTTTCAACTCTGAAATCAAGATTTTGTGAGACTTACGGCCACGAGCTGTCACAGCAAACGTGTCTTGCAGATCTCACGCTAATTCTTCGCCGCAACAAGTATTTTGCGATCCCATTTCGAAAGGCATTGTTTCTTCCTAGAAGATGGCTTTAATAAAAGGACGACCAAGGGTCGTTGTAACTCAGCAACAGCTTCAAACATTGCATGAAGTGTGCGGATTTCGCTGGAATGATGTTGCAGAGGCTCTTGGCGTTTCCGACAGGACATTGCGACGAAGGCGGCATGAATTTGGAATGAGAGTGGCAGGGAGAGAATTTTCTTCACTCTCAGATGCTGAACTGGCCGGGTATCTAGTCTAGATACCCGGCAGCCGGAAGTGTTTTTAAAATACTACACTGACACCCGGCAGTCTGAAATTATTGTATAATTTCCACGGAAAGCTCATCAAATCCATCTTTAAACTGTAGATCTTTGTTTAGAAATGTCAAGCGGTTTTAATTGTAATTTTGGCTTTGTGGCTGAGGAAATCTTCGAGCTTCGACATACTATAAAATCTTGATGTTTCGACACTTGAAAGAAAATTCGTACTCTGACTCCGGTGTCAACTCTCAGGGAATGATTTCTACAAAAATTAATTGAAGTTTAACCTGTGAGAGAAGGCCATAGCTTTCTGTCGGGGCACTTCTTCTGTCGGCTCTCTGACTAACGCTCTTCTAGGAGGAAACAATGCCTTTCGAAAAGGGATCGCAAAAAAACTTGTGGGGCGAAGAATTGGCGTGAGATCTGCAAGACACGTTTTGCTGTGACAGCTCGTGATATCAGAGTTGAAAGTGTCCTCTCGTACTGGTCTAAACGTCGAAAAACTGAGGAATTCACTTCGATCGCTAGGGTTGAATTTAATTGTTGTTCGCATGTGTTAAAAAGATTCCCCAAAGAAAAGAAGAACTCATCGTAATTTCCAGCGCGCCGCCATTTTGATTTTCTGAATGTTCTGTATGAGCCGGTCAGCGTTCGCTCGCCACTCATTAGCTTAGTCGACTTCGAATTTTATTTTTTTCGACTCGATTTTTTTCGACTTCCAATAACAAAAAAAACTGTTAAATTCTCAAATTCGATTTTTTTCCTTTTATTTGTTAGTTTCTTCGACTTTTAGAATTCTGCACTTAGTATTTTTACATTCTCAAGTTCAATTTTTATTTCTGTCGACTTCATATTTAAATTTTTCTCGACCTCGAATTTTGTTATTTTGATAGGCTTTTTAGAATTCTGGACTTGGTATTTATACAATTGGATACATTTACTCCTTTGAGAAGAATGTTTGTGTTTGCCCATTTCAGGATTTTTATGACTTTGGATATTTTGTCCGCAAACGAAACGCCATAATACAGACAACAATACGAAAAACAATGTTTTGGTGTAAAAGAGCGCGAGAAAGACGCGTACATCGTTGTTCGCTCAGAGTACAGACCACGATAACTCATATTTCGATTTTTACGTTCTTCTATGTTTTTTACGACAATAGCAACGTCCAAAGAAAAATGTTTCAGAGCCGCCCCCCCCGAGGCTGACAAAAAAAAAAAAAGCATTGCGGCGACACATTGGCCGACAGACGCGAGCAAGCGTGGTTGAGGACCTTAGTAATTTTTTTATTGGTTCGTTCTGACATAAGCAGTGCGCAATGCAAAGTTATCCCCTGGGGACGTCTTTCTTTCTTGGTTCGCCCGGCCCGGGTTCAGAGGCCCCCTATATGGGTCGGGGAGAAAAGGAGAGTTCAGGGACTTTTTTTTTTTGGACCTAGGACATCTAAATGATGTGTCAACATATGCAATCGATTCATACATTCGCAATATTTAGCTCCGAAGATGCTTGTCTTGAAAGATCGCAGTCGCAATCACATTTGAAAATCGCAAAAAACTTGTCTGTTCAGTGTTTTAACTCCACTTTTCATGAATTTAATCAAAAAAATTGACCTTGGCTAGTCATGTAAATGGCAGGGAGGCCAGCGTGGCCGAGTGGTTTAGGGCGCTGGGTTTGAAATCTGGAGGCCCTGGTTCAAATCCTCCACCCTACTGCTATCTGGATTTGTTCTCGGTAGTCCCGAGTTCAACTCCTCGACCGCGTTGTGTAAATAGCCAACTGGCAGCCTCCCACCAGTTGGGAGATTTTCCGGAATGAAAAAAAGCATGTTGCATATAGCCGATTAACACTTGGGAGAACGGAACGTTTGTAGAGGCAGAATGATTGAATCTTAGTAACCGAGGTGGCTCGAGTGGCGGAGGTTGACGGGGAAGGATATTGGCAACATTTTGTGATGACAACGGGCAAAGTGACACAGAAGGACCGGAACGTGGTTTTCACGGCGGTCAAACGACTGGGCATGCGCGCGATTTAAGCACTTCCAGTGAACTTCCGGTCCCTCTGGTCACTTTCCCGTTCATCACACAAAATTTTCACGGTCAACCTCCGCCACTCGAGGCATCTCGGTACTGAGTCCAACCATTCTGCCTCTTTAAACGTTCTTCTCCAGAGTTTTACTTCTCAGGCAACAGGCTTTTTTCATCCTAGAGAGGCCGACGATTGTTACTGCGCATCCTTACTGCGCACGTAATTTGATATGCCACGTCATGCATCGAGCGCGCGCGTTAAGTACTCAAATGAACAATAATAGGGCAGATGGCCTTTGCGACCACGTTGTGTAAATAGCCAACTGGTCAGCCTCCCACTAGTTGGGAGATTCCCGGATAAAAAAAGCATTATTTTTTATTTATTTTTTATTTATTTTTATTTTTTTTATTTTTGCCACAGACAATGAAATGCAAGGATAATAAAAACGATAATAAATAGGTTAATTAAATGTTAAATTTAAAATCTATGGATTACTTGGGAGGAGTGACTGTGGCGGGGAAAGCATGTTGCCTAAGCAGTAACACTTGGGAGAAGAACGATTGTAGAGGCAGAATGATTGAACTTAGTACCGAGGTGGCTCGAGTGGCGGAGGTTGACGGTGGAAATTTTGTGATGAAACGGGAAAGCGCGCGGTAAGTACTCAAATGAACAATGATAGGGCAGATGGCCATTGCAAAAGCTTTGCTTGGATTTAACGATCTTGGATGTTCGGTGGACCCCTACTTTTCTTTTAGAAACAGATTTTATTTACAATTATCTCCATATTTTCCAAAAATGAACAAACAAATCAATGTGGGAAGTTTAAAAAATTTCAAGATTTCTGTCCACAGGACATGGAATCCTGCCACCTTGCGGCTGCAAGGCGCGTGAAACTATGAGATTATGTGTATGTATGTATGGTCGCTAAATGCGAAACTTGTTCTTCAAGGAACCTCAACAGTTGACTAACGTCGTTTAATAGGACCATTTAAACCATATTTGGCAGAGAACATTTCCCTTCAAAGCTCTAATTGCAATATTTTGGGACTTACAGCTACTGTGGCCTTCTTCACTAACGAAGCCCGATTAACTAAGATCTAGGCGTTCTTCCGGGCATGTTCTCTCCAGAACGAGGTCGGTGACCTCCCATTTTTTTTTTTTTTTTTTTTTTTTACATTTCTGACATCACTAATTCAGCGTCTTTCAATGGTAAAATTTTCAGAAAAAAAAAAAACAGGAGCCCATTACCCGGAGCTTCCATCTTCCATACTGACCCTCTGAGTCAACCCTTTCCCGTATCTTATCTATCCTAAGAGCTATGTTTAAAGTAACAAACTTAGCTGTTTTGTTTCTGCCTTATCCCTGCGAAATGAAAACAAATACCCCGAAATTTAAACCTGCCGCCATTTTGGCGCTTGCTTGTTTGTATGGAAAGAGGGTCCCTTTTTCGTGACGCGTGAATGGGCATTTTTGCTTTTGCGTGAAACGTGATAGAGGATTTATTTTTTCCGTGAGTCGTGAATCTATATTTTTCCGTCCTCAGGAACTCGTTTTCGACTTTTTCGTGGTCCGTGAAATATGCATTTACTTTCGCGTGATTTTTGAACCAACGACTTTTGCGAGATTAATTTTTCACTTTTTTTTGGAGATTTTAGCGTCATTAAAGCTCGTAAACTACATCAAACTAGATGTAAAACCTGCCCATTCGATAAACTTGCGGATGGAGGACTGAGAACTAATTACAGCAACGGCAACTTGGAGGGCGTAGAATCTTCAATCATGGACAAGAGTCGAGAGCCCAAGAGTCGTGGGACAAATTTTGCACTTGGCGTTTTTGCGCATACGTCAGACGCCAATACAACCTCTCCTGCCTAACCTCGCCCCCACACTCCATACAATGTTGAAAACTACTACCCAATTTCTTCTGATTTCCCGGCAAAATAGTACTTGAGGGGAGGGGAAAAATAACCCGTCTTTAAAAGGGAAAGCAGCGCTTTTTTCAAACTTCAGTATTAAAACACAGCCTGATAATTCGTTAAATTACACATGTGCCCCAAGGACTTTTGTCCACGATTGTCTGATTTTCACGTCTCATGGAAAAATGCACAATTAGCATGTTTTTTAGCCCTAAGTTCATTTAGGACCCGGAAATGTGAACATCTGAGATTAGAAAGATAATTCTAAGAGTTTTTACACTGCTTTTCGTATTTGTCAATGGTTTCGGACCCACCGGGAAATAATATAGAAACTTTTGAATGCGATGACGGTGATAACGGCGTCGCTTGATTTCTATACGTGACGACAAATTGTTTACATTGAAACGTACAGTTGTGCAGATACTTCAAGTATTAAACTACAAATGGTATTTAAGTCAATCTTAGTGATCACTTTAACAGTTATCATAACACATTACATTCTTACTAGTTATATTGTATATATTCAGATACTTTATTAGTTTCTCTACTTATACTTATATTGTAATTATATTATATTATATTAGTTTCTATTTTCATTTTGTATTATACTAGTTTTTATATTGTAATTATTTCTGAGTGAGGGCCACAAGTTTATTAGCTGTGCTATTTAGTGTTACCCTCGTAAAATAAAGTCTTTATTATTATTATTATTATTATTATTATTATTATTATTATTATTATTATTATTATTATTATTATTAAGAAGATATTGAGACGCTATACTCTTCGGGTTGTGACGCCGTTAGCATTCATTGGTCATCGCACAGTACTCAGCGGCTAAAGGAAGACAGTGTTAATTCAATTTCCTCAAAGTATCAACTAAACAAACCAGGAAAATATTGTCAACACGAGATTTATGGTACTTTTTCACAAACGTCACGTCACAGAACGCTGACAGTGAATGCAACAGTACTCACTTGATTCAGTGTGGAAGAGTAGACTTCAAAACAATTATTTATGAAAAGTGCGTATACCGTGTTTGCAGAGCTCAAAATTAAGTTTTTTTTCCCAGCAGTAAAGGTGTAGAAAGACTGACTGCCAAGTACAGTTTACTTTAACGTCTTAAATGTGAGCTTTTGAAAATAAGCAGACAGAATTTAAGGTTTTAAAGTGAGTACTGTTGCTGAGTACTATTACTTTTTGCAAATAAACACTGACCAACTCATTGTGCATAACACTAAAAAATGTCACTAAATATTATTTCGTAGACAAACAAAGAAAAGTGACTTACAATGGCTGGAAACAACTTTCTAATGTCTCGTTCGGTACCCTTTGGGCGAAATTATAGTTTGCGTGTGATACCTTCTCATGCCACTGAGTGTATCATCTATTCATGTTACTGATGGCTTCGAGATTTGACTTTTCCGCGTGTTTTCCCGGGGTGAAAACCCTCTGTTTTTCTTGAAAAAGACTTGTTCGTTCTTGTCGTATGCACCATGATGTACAGTGCCCGTTGCTGCATTCAACGTTAACAATGCATGTCCTTTCAAATACCGCACGCACGAGTCTGAGATAGAACAAGTTCCGATTTACACTTCGTAAAGGGAAAAATTGAAAAGGAAAAAAGACTTAGTTAACAAAACAACAAAATAGCTCAAAAATGGTCATCGTATTACAATCTATTCACAGAGTGGAGGAAAAAAAAAACACACTAAGAACGTGAAAAGCCACTGAAAAATTTAAAAACGTTTTTGTAATGACTGCCATGGTATTTGTTTATATGTTTTTTGCAGCGTGGATATGATTTGTATTTTTACGTGAAACATGATCAAGCCTTTACGTGAAACGTGATTTCTTGCTTTATTCTGTGAACGTTAAGCTGTCTTTCGAATTCTTCGTGATGCGTCAAAAGGCCAATTACTTTTACGTGAAGCTGTTTCAGCGGTATAGAGGACCCTCTGGAAATGATGCAACCCATTCCCACGCGCGCCCGTGTCAACTGAAGCATATTGTAACATTGACCCATAATGCAGTTCGGCGCGTGGCCAACCTCCTCTGCGCGCGCCCTATCGCGCGAGCGTGGCTTAAGCATGCGCACTCATTTGACGGCTGAGCCTGAGCCAGAGGTCGCGATTCTTGGTGCTGACAACAGGGCTGAATAACGTCTGCGCATGTGCAAGCGGTCACGGCGCGAGCGATTGCGCGCGGCCTAAGTACCACAACAACCCTCATGAAAATGGCGGCGTTTTCAAAAATTTTCGCGTAGACCCAGGTGTTTTGTAAAAAAGGAGCGTTTAACTGAAAACGGGAGCTTGACGTTTTCAGAAGAGGTCGGTCGAAAATAGGTCTTTCCACACCGTTTTGTACAAAAGTGTTTAAAGTATGTACAAAAGGTGAAATAAGTGCGGGAACACTGCAGTTTTTTGCGCGAGCTTTATCGATTGTCCGTCGGAGAGATGAGTTACGTGGGGTTGGTATGGGTTACGTCAAGAGCCATAATTATGTCTCTTGGTTACGTTTACTTTCTTGTTGCTGGGGTGTTATGGAAAGCCCACGGACCGGATTTGTTGGAACGAAAACTGGGGAAAAATGCCAAGGTCCCCTGAGGCGGTTTGAAGAGGCCATTGCCCGACTTGTAAAGGGAGATTTGAATTGTTGGGCCTGTACTCGGCACTGGATGAGAGCAAGCCATGAAGCAAACGAGTATTGTTCCTCTCCATTTCTTGAACACTCCACGCAGCTGTCTAAAAGAAGCATCCCGAAGAGATTTTACTATCTGTTTGATAGGTTATTATCGGTCAGGGATACGCTGGTGTAATAAATGCGCTACGATTGCAGACAATGCCTTATCAAAGGAGTCTGATTACATTTCTCCAAAGGTCAGTGTACAAATGTTTATTCTCTTTCTCATTTTCTTTTTATCCAAAAAAGTAAGTCTTATATACTAAGGGGATATGAAAATTATTACATAAAATATATATGTAATAAATAAATAAATTAATTAAAAATTTAAAAAAAATACAATTTATTTATTTATTTGGTGTTACATAAAACAAACCCTTTGTACTGCATGTTTTATTATTTTTATTACCTTTTTTATTATTATGTTACTTTCTATAATTTTATATTTTAAAATGTATAGTGCTTATGAATATTTTATACAATTAGCACTATACAAAATTTAATTATTAATTTTTTTTACCTCATGACTCCAATATTTTTAGAACAAGTCAATAATATTGTTTGGCAATAAAACTTCTCTTATTTCAGAAACAGACTAAGAGCACTACCTCCACCTCAACCAGAACACATTCACCCAACAATAAACAGGTATACCAATAAAAAAGCACAATTTTATTCATATCAAACAGTGTAACAATCCTGAAAAAAGCGCACAAAAATTGTCTTCGGGTGTATCTTTGTAGGACACTTCTTCAAAGAATTCCAATCAACTTGAGACAGCCCTGGAAAACAAGGAAAGTACACGTTCATCTTCAGGTACACTACCAAGCACAATTTTTGTATAAATCAGTGCTCGACACTAACGCTAATCCACTAGCCCAGGACTAGTAAAACTTCATGGTGGGCTAGTGAAAATGTGCTCGTACTAGCCCCTAGACTAGTTAGTTTTGTGGAAAAATTCATGTAATAACTTAGGAAGTTTTTGTGGAACGCTTTATCAGGAGCTCGTTTCTAGTATTTTTTAGTAATATAAACCACAGGACTTGCAATGAGTCCATATGAAAGGGGTTTGGTACGATCGCCTCGCAAAACAGACGCCATTTTGGAAAAGGCCTTAGGATCTCGCTTCCATGACACTCCCGAGGGACCTGGGTGAGAGCCGCCAGTCCGCCATCTTAGAGATTTTTCGCGCGTCACGTTACTCCAAGAATGAAAAAGATTTCAAGCTTTTTTGACGCCTTACCTTCAAGGAAACGCCCTGCTATGGCCGAGGATCCTAACTTCACCTAAGGCAGATTTACAATGTTCGCAAGAGGACCACGTCATGCAGCATGCAGAAAAAAAGAAGTGCGATCAACGCTCAAGAAATTTTCAACCGAGCTGGAAGAAAACATATCCATGGCTGCGATTCATTGAAGGAAAAATGTACTGTGCAACTTGTGTGGACTCAAACAAAAGCGCTGAGAGCTTAGCAAATACGAACTCCAAATTGTTTTGGCAGGCTAGTATCTTGAACGTTCAAATTTACTGTTAATATCATTATGAGAGAATAAAATAATGACATCAGAGTGAGTGTTATTCCTTTTTATTTCATTTAATATATATTACAGTTTCTTAAAGTGTAACTGGACAAATAACAGGGTGTCTTGGGAGAGGCAGGGCACCAGAAGGGTAATGGTTCCTAATTCTCGACTCTAGCCTTTTGTAGCTGTATTTTTTCTGGCCTTGTTTTGGACTGGTGGCTTGTCCTTGTGGACTAGTGATTTACTGTGCTTACTAGCCCACTGCCTAGTATGCAAAAAAGTTAGAGTCGAGCACTGAATAAAACTGAAGCATTTTGCTTTACAAAATGGCCAGGCTCATACAAAGCTATAAAGGAAAACACTAAATGACTTGAACTAAAGCAAGGCACAGAAAAATAAAAATTTCTGTAAATTCTATCCTCAAACATATTTTTGGCAGTCTGAATATATGTTCCCTCCTAACTTGCAACAATTTTGCTTCTAGAGCTCAAATTAAAAAGCACGATTTGGAAATATTTGAGGTGAGAGAGAGATATTTCAGCATATTTTGTAAACAAAATAACCATTACCTTTGTTTGTTTTGCAGACATCACCTTTGCCCAGCTGGTCACTCAGTGCCAAACTGCTTTGTTCAGATATTATGACAGCAAACCTGAAGCACCACTGTATGATTGATGAGGGAATTTTGCCAGGAGAATGCCCCTGGGTTGGTTGATCTTCTTTTAAGATTCATTACAAATGACAGCAGAATATCACCAGACAGGGAAGCCCTACAAAGGCAAAGAACAGTGTCCCTGATTCACATTCTTTCATATTTTAGGTTTGTAGTTTCAAAATTATGTTATTTAGGGAATTGAAGAAAACCCGTGAAGTACAAAGTACACGTATTTAAACATATCTTAGAGTTGTAAAACCACAACTTAATGTAATGGATCTGTATAATAAAAATTACAAGTGTCATGAAAAATAGCTGCAAAATAGATGAAATGAATATATTTGTACAGGTCACAGAAGACATGCCAGCTTCAAAAGGACAGTGGTTTATACTCGTCACTTTCTGGACTAACCTTACAGGGATTGTCTCCTGGACCAGTCCTTGGCTTTTCAGTCAATCCTAGAACAATATAAAACCTGAAGGCATGGCTAAAACACACTCCAAACAGTTACAAGAAGTTCTTATTGTAAGTGAATAATCTCAACAAAATAAAAAAAACCCAGATAGTTTTAACATAATTCCCTTAAACATATCAATAATTAATAATTATTATTATTAATGCAAGTAGATTCATACAGTGACTGTAGATGTGTAGTTAATATACAGGATACCATTAAAGACAGGAGCCCATTAGATCAGTAACAAAACTGTGAATTCATGCATTTTTCAGCTTGACTGCTTTATGATCAACTTTCTTGATGATTATCACAACATACACACAAGAAAAGTTCCAACTGACCTGCAAAAGACCAAGGTAGCACACATGGGCTCTTCAGTGGTAGACATACATCCACACATTCTTGCAATAAAGAAAACCAATGTCAGTCCACATCGAGAAGTCAAAGTTAAGATCAAATGGGAAGAAAAGATGTGCCTTGGAGGAGCAGACAGTTCTACAGTAATATCACAAATCAACAAAGGGCTAAAGGAAATGAGAAACCACTTAATTGATCAATGAAAAATCTGAATCCAGGGAATTTTCAAAACTTGGTGCAAAACTTTAAAACTTTCAACAGTATCCCTCATAACTGAGGGACAGTAACATGTGTTACATTTAGTTAAAGAGAAAACAAATAAGATGAAAACTGACCATCTGTAGTTATACAAATATAACATATTATGTGAGAGGACTTTATAAAGGAATGTGACTTGTGTCACACGTAGTGACACATTTGGTCAAAAACGTTCGTTTGGTCGATAACGTTCGTTTTTAACAGTACATTTTTAAAGCTTTGTGTTTACTAAAATGTTCTAAAGGTACTTCGGCAAATGGTTGATGAAGGTGATGATACACTTCATAATCTAAATTTCTTTTAATAGCAAACCAACTTAAATGTTAACCTTTTACATGTAAAAGTCGTTCAGTGTTTTAACCAGGATAATTACTGTATGCACCTTCTGGTGCAATCTGGTACACTTCATAACTGTAAACTTATGTAAACAAGCACTTTGAAGTTGACTTTTTCAGCTTTTTAAGATCGTAACGACTCGTCAATTACAGCCTGCTTTTAAAAGGAAGCTCATGTGAAACGATTCGAAGAACAGGCTCAAGAGTGCAAGAGGCCGGCCAAAAGGCAGTGAAATTTGCTGTAATTCGTTATTCTATACGACAGCAACGTTCAAAAGTACACTCTTTTTAACTCGTGAGCATGCGCGACACGAATTATCGTGAGTTGTGGGCAAATGTGTCCCTCGATGGGCTATAAACTTTATGCAAATGAGGTACGCTCGCGGCCGCGGCTTACTTTTAAAATTGCTGTCAATCTTTAATTAAAATAAGCTGTTTTAAAGGTCTAAATTAAAAGATATAAGTTAAAGAAGACTCGGCTACCGAAAATGAGAACATTGAGAATCGTAAAATCGATGAGCAGCACAAGTTCTCACTGGATGCGGAATTCGTATGGATTTTAAAGAAACAGAAGTCGTTGAAGTACAGTTTTATGGTACGGTAAATGCGCATATAGCGGGTGAAATGATATAAACACAGAGCAATTATTTTTTGTATCGCTAAAAATAAAGGACAAAAAAGAAAAAGAAAAAAAAAAGGTATTAGAATTATCGGCCCACACCCAGAGTCGACCGCGGTACACTTGGACGGTGGTGGTGTTCAGTACCACTGAGCTATGTCAACATGCTGATCAGAATCAACTATAAAACCTCAGACAGCTCAGCGGGCTCGAGTCTGTACGAGGATTTTCTGTGGGTAATGAACGACTGTCAGTGAGTATATTTGGTGTTTGTGGATGTTTCTAGAGGTCACATGTGTATGGTGGCCCATGACTGCCATAGCAATTTTGCATATTTTTATTACATTTTTTTCTTCAAAATATAGTTTTAGTCAGTTAAAAAACATAATAAAGTTAAGTTACATTTGTTTTAATTTTAAACTAAATTAACATAAAATGAAATAAATTTAAAATTGAAATCAATTTCAAATCAAATTAAAAGCAAATTTAATATAAAATGAATTAAAAGTAAAATTGAAATCAATTTGAAATCAAATTGAAAGCAAATCCACAATGAATCACACATTATTTTTTTTTAATCAAAAGAAAAACAAAACGAAATATCCCCATGGCCCAGGGCTGTCATAGACCAGCACGCTTTGCGAAAGTACGCAATGGCCGCCAGAACGCGCAACGCGAGTTGGATGGAAGATCTCGACTTAAAGGAAGAGCTTCAAAAGTATGTTCGCCAAGGCCTTAAAAGAGATGAGATTCTAAACTTTATGGAACGAGATTTTGGTGACTACGCTTGGAGCTTGCGAACCCTTGATCGAAGAATGCGGCATTTCGATATTCGCTACACGAATACTGATGTCACGGTTGAGGAAGTTAAATCAGCAGTTCGAAAAGAACTTGATAGGCCAGGTAAACTTTTGGGCTACCGAGCCATGCACAACAAGATAAGGCAAGAATATCTACTAAACGTTCCAAGGAATTTGGTACATGCCGTAATGTTTGACCTTGACCCAGAGGGACTTGAAGCTCGATGTCCAACAGTAAAGAAGGGAAAGGCGAAAGGTCATTTCTCAACAAAGGGAACCAACTGGGTACACTCGATGGACGGACATGATAAGCTCATGGGCTATCAGAACAGCACTTTTTCTTTAGCTATTTACGGTTCTATCGACACAGCTAGCAGAAAAATTATTTGGCTTAAGATTTGGACTGGAAACTCGGATCCTAAAAGGATCGCGCGCTGGTATTTAGAGCACTTGTGTGAAAAAAGGACAATTGCGTCCCACATTAGAATCGATAGAGGAAGTGAGACTGGAATTATGGCGACAATGCACTCGTACCTTCGTCAATCCAATGATGACATGAATCCTTTTGACACTGTCATATATGGGCCGTCAACTTCAAACCAGGTATGTCATGATTTCAGAATAATGAAATTCCATAGGACGTACGAAATTTGTAATGTATCTTAGTAATTTTTTTTTCAACAAACAGATAGAACGGTGGTGGAAGGAACTTCATGAACGGCTGGAGAAGTATTTTAAAGAACAACTAGCTGGGCTCAAAGGTGAAGGATATTATAATCCTCACGATGAAGTCGACAGGTACATGTAAATTTTTATGTACTGAGAAAAGGTGTCTACCCTTTAAATTAGTTCTTCTCCACTACGTAAAACGCAGTTAACTATCAATACTGTGCGAGGATTCCTTTTGAGCTTCTATATACATTATCATACTATAGACTTCCTTTTCCTCCACAGGAAGCTTCTATCGTACTTACTAATTCCTGTTATCCAACGTCAACTTGATGTATTTCAAGAAACTGTCTGGAACAGTCGCAGGACCCGCACACAAAAGAACACTGTGTTACCTGATGGAGTTCCTGACCACATATACAACTTTCCAGAAGAGTGTGGGCTAGAAGAGTGTGGTAAGCATGCTTTCCCTTATTGAATGTTGTTGTTGTTTCTTTCCTTTTTTGCAGTGGGGTGGGGGGGGGGAGGGAGGGGGCGAGCACAGACCCCCATTAACAAGGGCCTTTATTATTGGCCAGACGAGACAATAGGTAAACAACACGAACAATGCACCTGGTCCTAACAACAAAAGGGATGTAGATTAACGAGAACGAATCAAAACAGAGGTTTTAAAGAGGTGCAGGCCATCTCGGGTGGGGGTGGGGGGATGGATACTTACCATATTTCTTTGACTGTTACAGGATTCCCAGTCACAGAGGAACAGTTGAGAGACGTTGCTCAACATTCAGGGGTTTTAGAAATTGATGACGACTACATTGAATCTGAGTTCAGGGCCAAATGTGCTAGAATTATACCCATGCCTGTTGAGTGCCATGTAGAACCGGCAGAGTGCGCTGAAGCATACAAGTATTTAAAAAGGAAATACTCTCAAGCTGTTCAACCAACAGCATCTTAAGTTTAATACACATGTAAAGAAAGACTTTAAAGTATAAAATCTAACAAGCATTGTAATGTTAACAATAATGCTACATTGTTGCCTCCTATGGGCTAACTGACCTGATTTTTGTCATGAACCAATTAAATTTTATGTCAGTAGTTCTTTACTTAACCAAACACCTTCCATACAGAGAAACTAGGCCTCTTAGTGCTCGAACCCAAGAACAGCAAAAAACATACAGTAGCAAGTTTGTTGAATAAAGGGAGTTGGGGACAAAATGCTCCAGAAAAAAATGTTTGTACAGGTCAAGACTACAAACTAAAACTACATGGCAAAGAGGTCACAATCCTCTCCAATTAGGGGGTCAAAATCACCCAACCCTCTCTAAAGGGGTCAAGATCAATAAAAGAGCTCCTTATCCCAAAAGATCTTCACCTCAGTGCCGACGTAAAAATGCAATAAAGCTTCACTGGGCCTCTGTACCCCATCCCAGACCAGTGTTTATTGAAATTCAGAACATCTGACACTGACTGACATTATAAAAGTTTGTAACATTATGGCAAGAAGTGTACATCAGATAATTGGAGTGTCCAAGTACACCTATTATCTACATAGTTGACCACCAGATTAACTCAGAATAAACAATAACTATGATTAAAACCCAACCTATCCATGTATGAATATCACAGCATGAGTAATAATGATAAAGTAACAACTCTAAAAATGGGTTGCTTTGTAGCCTATTATAATACTCAGAATAAATATGAGAAAGGCTTGTAACATGTTGAAATGTACATCAGAGAAGTCATTTGTTCAGACATGCAAACTCAACAGCAACAATGATTGAGTGTAGGTCAGATGGACAGCTCTTCAAGGGTACTTGAGTATTTTAAGACTTCCACATGTAGCAAATCAATAAACATCATCAATTACTGATATTAAACAAACAAGACTTAAAGTTAGTTTTCATAGGGAAACAAGTTAAGCAACACAACCACCTTAGAACCAAAGTTGGCCAACCCATCAAATCTTGAAAAATTCCCCTGGCAAACAAAACAACACTGTAAGAGTGTGTATTATATAGCATCAGAAATGTGTTTTAGAACTTGAAATATTTCCTTTTCCTGGTATTAACTCTTCTTTGTTATTGCAGCTGTAAGAAAATTGTGCAATTTCCAGTTTTCAAATTTAGGACAGCCAACATTGCCTCCGAGTCCCTCACATTTTCCCTTCCTTGTCCCTTCTATAGCCGAAGATATTGTAAAACTGCAACTACAATCAACAACACAAAATATATGTCAGGAAATAAATACATAGTTCCTTTTTCCTAAGCAGAGAACTGAAGTCGTACATGTGATTTGTTTTGTCTCTGCAGTGTCTTTGCTTTTTTTAATCTTAGTTAATACAAAGTTTGTCAATTTTGTTTAAAATGGCTTCAGTGCCAAACATCTACAATAAAAATTACATGTGTGGTTGACTTTAAAGTTTTCAATAGCAGCAGCAGAAAGGTTCCCTGTGGTGAAGAGGACTTCATTTTGGCTGTCTAATAACTCAGCAGAGGCAATCTCTGGATCAATCAGCTCATTGTCAACCCCCTGCACATCCAAAAGCATAACTTGATAATTTGACTTCTCATAGGAGAAGTGAACCAAACATTCTGCTTTTTGTAGTATCGCATCCTCTTTATTTCCGCAAGTTGTTCCATCATTATTGACGAGTTTACCCATTTTACCTTCCACAAATTCTTCAACAGTGACAAATTCCCCATCTGGAAGCTTGCCAAGGTAAATGGTTTTGTAGGAGAATGTTTCACCAAATAAATCTCTTGGGTCTTGATCCAAGACTACCTGTGTAAGTTGAGCAGCAAAATTTCGAGCAAGGTGGTGCATTTGAACCACTTTCCTGGTGTGCTGCTCAACAGTTTGATTGATAGCTTCAATTTCTTTAAGGACACTCTTCTTGTATTTCTTCACAACCCACTCCGCATTTGAAAATTCTTGGGTGTTAGTTTTTGCCCTGTAAGCCTTCTAAATCCAAGCAGATCTTTTGAGATCTGAAATTCCACTGGGATATCGACAGTTGACCATACCATGGTATCCAAGTGAAAAGTTTTCAAGTTAACCACGGTAGTGCCAGATTTAACAACACGACCCAAGTTGAGTATGGTTGATACGGAGAGACTCTTGGGAATAACTTTCGATCTAGTGTTTTCCATTTTGCCCTTTTTACTTGGGCTTGGAAGTGACTGAGTAACTTTAGAAACTGATGCAGCATTGCCCTGTTTCCTTCTCAGTGTTTTCTTACGGCTAGTATCTTCGCTGTCGGATTAGGTGCCGTCACATTTACCTTCAATTTCGACCTCAGTTTCATCAATAAAGCGAACATGGATTAATTTAGTGTTTGGTATTTGCTTTATTGTACCACAAGAGGGGCGTTGTTCGCCGGCCAGTATATCACATACCATACCTGCTCCGATCTTTGATGCGAAATGGCTTGTGCATGCTTCCTTGATGTTTGCGATGGTCAGCTCTCTTCCACTGAAATCAACAAACTCTCTTGGGCCGATTCTAGTGTATTTTTGTTGTTTACCGGCCACTTCGGAACTTAATCGTTGCACAGTTAGTTCGTCCTTACAGCTGTTGTCGTCTTTGCCTTTACCTGCCCGCGTCCCTACTCTCTTTCGTTTCATTTCGGCTTGAAAGTCCTTCCACCCTTTGTCCGCCATTTTGTTATTTCTGAGGCCATCACGCAAAGCATGCTGGTCTATGGCAGCCCTGGGCCATGGGGATATTTCGTTTTTTTTTTCTTTTGATTAAAAAAAAAAACTAATGTGTGATTCATTGTGGATTTGCTTTCAATTTGATTTCAAATTGATTTCAATTTTACTTTTAAGTCGTTTTATCTTAAATTTGCCTTTAATTTGATTTGAAATTGATTTCAATTTCAATTTTATTTCATTTTATGTTAATTTAGTTTAAAATTAAAACAAATGTAACTTAACTTTATTGTGTTTTTTAACTGAGTAAAACTATTTTTTGAGGAAAAAATGTAATAAAAATATGCCAAATTGCTATGGCAGTCATGGGCCACCATACATGTGTTCATTCGTCGGCAAATAGAGTCGCAACGTTTGTTTTGAGGGAAGGTCTTCATGGTTTGTTTTGCACCGGGATTCCTTTCGCAAGCTACACACAACACAGTTAAGCCCAAACAAGATGCTTTCTTCAAGAAGCTCTATTTATTTTCTTTACTTTTCTCTTTTTGTTTTTAGTGTATTTATTGTAGTGTTTAACTATTACTGTATTTCTTATCTATTTATTTAAATATTTATTTATTGATTCATGCATTTATTTATTTAGTTATTTGTTTATTTGTTTAGTGTTAGTGCGTTTAACAAAAATGTTTTGTACAGTAACTGTAATTGTCAATGTCAAAATAAAGAAATAAAAAAAAATTGTTAAAAAAAAAAAAAAAAAAAAAGAAGCTTGATTTCGAAGAAATCGGAGTGAATCAACGGTAGTAGTTAAAGAATACATTAGTCGTCGCGTTCACTGACTGGATCTGGAGAGAGTTTAACATTCACCATTACGGGCCGTTTGTGTTGGACGTTTTTCGACATGGTGAAAGAAAAGTTGTTGAGACAGTTAGTCTTGTGATTTTTCCTTTGATTTCCTTGAAGAAAGACCTGATGTCCAGCCTGAACGGGAAAGGAGTCAAAGCTGTAGTTTTGGGGCCAGAAAGTTCAGACACGGAAATTAAGGATGCTTTTGAAGGTAAATACAAAGTCCGTGTGTTTGCAAAGTCGGTGTACCGTGAAGTGGGTTTTGGATACAGAACGCGAATTTAAAGCATTTTCTTGGACTTTACAAAACAGAAAAGGTAATGTGCAGTATTACATCCAAGTTTAATTCAAATGTTTGAACCACGAGTAAAGACACGGCCGATAAATTGACTGCAAAAGCCGTCGGCAAAAACTCAAGCTTCCGCACGTGAATTAACTGATGCTGTCACTATCACGCAGCGAAGCATGTTCGCAAAATTTTGAACATTTTTTTCCTTTTTAAATAGTTTTTTTCTGCCTCATCTTGAATGAAAATTTATTGTTATTGAACTTCCTGTCGCGTTTCTTTCATTTGGTTACCTTTCTTTGGCAAATTTAGGTATTTAAAGTTAACAGTATTTTTGCATCGTGGATTTCTGCATATTTAATTTACAGCTACCTCCGCGGCCGTGTTTGTTTACTTTATTCACGTCATTCAAGTACAAGTTTTTAGTTTTATTTAGCTGCTATAAAACACCTGAGAAAAGAACTAAGCGGGCACTAATTTAGCACAGTTAATATACGATTTATCGCAAAATAATTGGCTATTTTTGTCGTCTTTTTTATTTACAACTTTTATCTTTCTTTCACTACGCTGTATTATTTAATTGCCGCAGACGAAGAAATTTTCGGAAATATTGTTGTTTAAATATCTCTTTTCGCTTTTCAGGGTCCGAAATTAACTTTTTTAGGCAGGCGCCAACTGGCGAGTGATCATTTTTTTCAGTCGCCAAATGGGAAAATGTGGTCGCCAAAATATGTCAATAAAATTTTCCCTTCGTAGCGAAACACAAACCAAAAATTTTGGTCGCCAGATGGAAAATTCTGGTCGCCAATTTTTCTTTTAAGAATTAGAACGATTAGAACACCTTTGGGGCCGCAACGGCGATTTTTTCGCCAATAAATAAGATTAAATACAAACACGCTGATTATTTATACACCTACCACTAAAATAACCACGAAGAACGAATCATGCCGGCCATATACACTGTTTCATGCGACTGCCAAAGTCAACTATGTATCTTCTCTTACCTCAACCTTTTGGAGAAGAAATGTGCCCGACGGAAAAACCGCCGTTTGGTTCTTTCCTTTATGTCCAAAACGATCTTTTGCGTTCTGTCAAGACGATCGAAGGATCGCCATGTTTTTCGCACCAGGCCACTACCGTGCAGCATGTTGTTCCAGTGCCTGAACCTCTGCTGAGTGCAACGTTGACGGTGCTTCATTCTCGACTAATGACTCACCTAACTTAATGAAAATGCTGTTTAATCGTGTGCATACTATAGGTGTAATTTATTTAAAATTCAGTGCAATAATGTTAAAACCTGCAAGGAATCATTAGTTTGATTTACAAGTTGTACCATTTTATTGCAGATATTCAATTGAGAGGAGACGCGATAGAATGCCAACTTTATCTTGCTACTCTTTGTTCACTACTCCTACTCCTTAGTAACTACGTAACGTCGTTAGTCCATCAATTGCTATTGAACTCAGAATCACGCCAGTTTTAAATCTCTAGAAATAACAACAACGTTATGGTATCTTATGAAAACAATGGGAATAACGGTAATGAGATCACTAAAGAATACTCTAATAATTAAAACACAAACAGCGGTTGTCTAAATTAAAGACTGAAATAAGCTCTTGGTCTCAACATGTTTTCTTATTTTCACAAACAATACTATTCTGTTTTTCTTAACTTGACTAAGGAATAGAAACGAATCGTGCATAGCATTCGTTTATATTCGGCTAACGGCAGTTCCAATTATTTACAAATATTCCTGGTGACCGTGCAGTTTATTTCGAAGAACTAAGTGATACTATACTTAAACAAAACGGTTAACCAGTCCATTAGTCAGTTTATTTCAGGATTGAAGATCTTTGGAATGCTGGCCTCCGCTGCCGTTCTCCTGCTTCCTTAGTCCGTGTGAACCACTTGTCAACCGTCTGCGTGGGGTCAAAGTCAGCAACCGTTGGGCCCTCTGCGGCAATGCGGATGAGGTCCTCAAGTGTCGATGATCCAAGATTGACTCGCATACTGCTCTTTATCCGGTTCTGTGCGGAGATGGCACGTTCGCACTGAGCTGCAGAAATTGGCAGTACCAACAGAATCTCGACAAGGTGAAGGACATTTTGAAAGTCCTGGCGATAGGGCATTTTCGTTAACAAGGTCTGCCACAGACTTCCGTAGTCCTTGTCCCGAAAACTGGTGTTAATCTGCACTTTCATGGAAAGCCACTCATCAGGAATTGCGTCAACCTGGCATCCAGCAATTGCCAGCAAAGGTTCAAACCAGTGAGCCAGACGTTCTGTCTGCTCGTTGCCAAAGACGACAAGATGTTGGGGGTTGGTGGACCAAGCGTCAACGTAGAACACAAGCATGTCTCTTACAACATCAGTGGTACTGTTGCACGAGAGCTCATCTCCACTTGTTTGATTAATCAAAACGTTGCCGAACCTGTCTTCCAGGCCATTCAAGCACAGCCCAATTGCCTCAGCTTTTGTTGCTGCAAAGCTACCAATGCGAGTGGCCGCCGCTCGCTTGTGGACACCATCAAGACAGCCTTCTAACGTAGTCCCTTGAAACTGGACTTGGCCATCTGCGGACTTCTCCAGCATGCCAAGAAATCGCTGCAAGTGTCCATTTGGGATGGAACGCGTTTTCAGGGAGTCAACGCTAGTGACCGTTTCACGGATTAGTGAAACTGCCACAGGGAGGCTTAAATCGTTTCGCTGCATGTTCAAGCTAAGCTTCGAGATGATGGCAAACATGTCTGCGAGAAAATGACAAAATGCTGCGAACTGCACGGTTTTCATTTTTTCACAGACAAATTTTGCTCTCCCCTTGATATCTGAATTTTTCGACGTAGAACTCAAGTGCTCCATGTGGCACAGAACTGCAGCATACTGCCCAGAGCCATCCTTACTAGGAGTAATTAAAACCTTTAGGGCTCTGCTGATGTGCGGCAGCCATCTCGTTCCGCTGACTTGGGTGGGCTTCAAAACATTAATTCCTAGCTCAGTTCCAATGCTTTGAAGTTCGCGCGTGCTCTTGGGACTGTAGTGATAAGTTTTCCAGATAAGCTCTCTCTTTTGCATTTCTAGTATCGCCAACTCTAACCGATGGGAAGACAGTGGAAATCGATAACGTGGGGCATGTCCCGTCGTAGCAATGCCGCAACTCCGCCTTTCTTCCCAAGGTTAACTGATGCTCCATCAGCATCTATACCGACAAGTTTTTCCTTCCACTGGTGAATTCCAACGCCAGCGAAGGCACCATTTACCGTGTCCAAAAGACCTTAAAATGTTTAACAGTAACAATTTAAACTTATGATAACAAAGACTGAAGGTGGTATATTATTCTAATCTTAACGATAAAAGCAAGTGAACCTTCCTTCATTGAAATGTACACTATTACAACTTCATTGCTCCGGCTATGCTAAAGCGAACTCCTATTTATTTCAGTATGAGAAAGTGCTTCGCGCGAGACGGTCATTTTTTTTTTTACTTGATAATATCAGAGTGATTCACATGACATGAAGTAACAACTGCACTATTCTTTTCTGCCCACTAGTACGTCAGCAGAAAATTGAGTTAGCACTGCAATTATACAATAAGGTATTGCCCCTCTTAGTAATGTAAAAACAACTCAGTAGGCCAATATTTAGATTTTGCCTGATTAATGTAGCTTAATTCATTTACTCAAACAAGAGATAGTATTAACAGTAATCATCTTGGGCGTGAGCATGGGCTACTCCCTTGTGCCCCACCAATCGATTGATAGGCTGGCCATCCTTGATAAATCTACAGTGAACAGTCTCGTTCTCCTTGCCGCTTGCGTCCGTCGCACCGTCAATCATTATGCTGATGTAGTTCTTTTCATTGATTTCACTCGCCAGTTCCTCAGTCATCACTTCACTTATCATGGCAACAAAGTTATTACAGCTTCTGTCGTTTGCGTATGTCGCGCTAATATCAAGTCCATTCTTCTTTTGGAGGGAAAGAATTGCCTGATATTTCGAGAACGGCAGTTCCTCTTTGGCAATAAGATACGCAGTGTTGAATTTTGCTTCCATCTCCTTTCTGGTTTTTTCTTCTGCAGCCGTCCCTCCACTTTGCAGTCCTTGCACAATCGGCGAGTTTTGGACTGGCTTTTGCCTCGCAAGCAAAGCATCACGGGCACGAAGATGGCTGCCACCAACGCTATGTTTTTGTAAACTTTCTTTTTTAAATGTGCGGCATCCAACAAGAAATTCTGTTTTGCCCGCCAAGTGTGGAAAAGCGCAACACGTTTTACAAGTCATTTTGTTTTCATCCTCGTGGTAAACTACCCAGTTAAACCGTTCCTGCCACTGACGTAGGAACTTTCGGCTTGTGGAGGGTTTCCCTTGGGTGACTTCTTTTTTTCTATCGTCAAGACCTACTTGTTGTATACTTTTCTTTTCTTTCTTCTCTGGAAGAACAGCCGGACTGTGATCTGCTTTTCTTTTAGCACATGGTTGACAGAAGGTGGTTTCAAAAATGTAAAAAGAGTGCTCTGCTTGGCGCCAGTGTTTTTGGCGGCAGGCATCTTGACGTCATCTTTATGTTGCGCATATGTTACACACATTACTGCAACAATGTGGTTTGGCTTGTACCAAGTGTTCGGTCGATTATCTAGATTACCGTCCACAGGTTTGTCAAGCGTATCATTAGCGTGAGATCTTCGGGGCTTAAACAAGTTCATCATTAACGGGCGAAACCTGAAGTTGACTTCGGGATACAAAGAATAAACTGGCCTACCAATCACTGATGCTAGCGCCATCATGTTAATTAATGATGCCCACTGTTTATCTTCGCATGTAGCCACTGCTTCGGCCTTTACCGCATCAATTCTAGTTCCGCCATCTGTAAGAACTTGGTCGCCACTTGCCGTCAAAGCAACCGGAAATAACACTGATTCTGGAATTTCTGTAAGATCGGCAGTTTGTTTAAACACTTCATGAGTCGCGTAATACTCGGCATGAAAATAAAGTTCACTTGCAACAAGAAGACGTAGAGAGTTACTCCGTGATTCATCTCCACATAGGCTCAGCGAAGTAGAATTATATAAACAATTACCATTTCCTGTTGCTTGCAGTGCAACGCGATGTCCAGTCTCGATTGCTTCATCATTGTCTGGAATTAAGCTAGTTCCTAGGATATCCTTCGACAGTTTGGTGAAATCCACTTTCTCTACATCAACAACTGATGAAGGATTCAAAGTTTGGATTAACCTTTTTGCTGAATCTTCACTTCCCGCACGTAAAAACTCACGCAATTCCTTCAACTGATTTGCATCTGCCGCCATTTTCGCGGAAAATGAAAAGCACGTGGTGTTGAAAGGCGCCTGCGATGACAGTTTCGGAAGAAGCCGCTGAAACAATATGGTGCGCCGTAAACGCAGTATCGACGTGTCGAAATACATTCAATTTTATCCGATTCTCTTGTAATATTCAGACATTATTTTACTGGGATGTAAAGGTGAGTTGTATACTATCTACCATATCCGATTGATTTCCTAATATAGAGATTTAACGTTATTCCTCACAATTGCACTGCGCATCCTTTCTGCGCATAATTTATGGCGTCATTTAGCGCGCCCGCGTGCACGCGCATATTGAAAACATGGCGGATTTGCTTTGATATTGAGCGCTGTCAGTGGGAAAATGGCTATAGCTCACCAGCGAGCACGGGCACCCCAACTTTTTTTTCACTCATTGTAATCAACTTATCGTAAACTTTGCTTGAGGAAAGACTGATCTGATTCCTATTGCTGAAAATTGAATAAATAACGAAAATAACAAGTAAACTGTGGTCTTTTCTATTTTGCCTGTGGTAACCATGTCGAGAGATTTGGTTGAAATTTTAATCAAGAATTCAACTTTCTGTCTAAATCAAATTTAAAAAGTTTGTTTGTGTCCGATGCAATGTATTGACTCCAGTTTAATGCCTGTTCTCATGAGTCCCGGTCACAAAAATTTACAATTATTACTGGGAATGCGTTCTTGTAATAAGCATTAAAAAATGCCAAAATGGGTCATTTTCAATGCCCCAGTGCTCCTTAATGAGTATGGGCACCCCCCTTTTTTATTTAAAGATTGAAGTTCTCATATGATAAATATTCAGTGGGCAAAGTTTGAACGAAAATCTATTGTCAGTTTACTTCAGGGGAATTACCTTAAAAACAAAAGTTGTGTCGTGGTTTTCTTTAGTTATCCGACAAAACACGAGTCGCCAGCTGGCGACCAGTTCTGAGAATTTAGTCGCCAGTGCTCA
The DNA here is from genome assembly GCA_019787425.1 of Platygyra sinensis. NCBI lineage: Eukaryota > Metazoa > Cnidaria > Anthozoa > Scleractinia > Merulinidae > Platygyra > Platygyra sinensis. The sequence goes on along the minus strand of JAHPZR010008793.1, from coordinate 14,499 downwards.
ATTTTTGGTCGCATTGGCGACCAGTGAGTCGCAATTTCGGACCCTGCTTTTATTTTCCAGTATTTTCTCTAATGTTAACTATCCGCTATAGTAAATGAATTGAAATTTTGTTGTTTTCGGTGTCGTTTCGTCCTCCAAAGGCAGTAACTATTTATGTCTTGAAATCTGATCTTATACATGGCTGAGGTTACTGGGCATTGCCTGATTTCATACCGTGAGGGACTAGGTACGAGTCTGTAAATTATGGGATTAGCAGCTATTGATCCCCATAGTCAGAGAGAGCACACCGAGATTCACAAAATAGCCAAGTTTGGTGTTAATCAAGCTATTTTTGACTGAGATACAGGCATTTAAAAACGAAAAAAAAATTACAAAGAAATGAATGGAAATGCGGACAAGTCCCTCACGGTATGAAATCAGGCAATATGGTTTATTAAGGCTGGTTCTCACTAGCGCATAAGCATAACACAAGCATAACATAATCATAACAAGTGAGAACACCCACAACATGAGCGTAAGCATAAGGAGAAATATAAGAAGAACGAACCCACTTATTTGTCTTATGCTGTTCTCACTTGCGCATAAGCATAAGCATAAGCGCATAAGCATAAGCGTAAGCGTAAGAAAAACGAACATGCCGCTTGTTTTCTTGTGCTTACGCATATGCTTATGCACTCATACTTATGCGCAAGTGAGAACTGCATAAGACAAATAAGTGGGCTCGTTCTTCTGTTTATGCTTGTGCTTATTTCACTGGTGTCCTCACTTGCTTATGTTTATGTTATGCTTATGCTTGTGCTTATGCTCATGCGCTAGTGAGAACCGGCCTTTACTCTCCTTACTCTGGCTCTGAAATATATCAATAAAATTCCAGGGAATAAGGGGCAGGCTGTGAGTCATTACCCTAGGTCACACCCAGAATATAAATTTGAACCCGAGCAAGCAGAACAAGTCGATTTCATTTTATAGAAGTAAAAGTCTACTTGTGGCAAGTCTAAGTGGAGGCGTTCATGCAGCATGTAAGCATTAACTTTAAATGGCACCATGGAACTGCAAATTTAAAAAGGATGTTAATCACTCCGAAGACACATCAAATGTTTTCTGTACGCACTTTGTTGGAGAAATTTGAAAATGCAACATTGGATTTGTGTTTGAGGAAATCGTGACGTCATCGTTTTGGAAAAACTCCATTTTGAAAATGTTTTCCATCAACATTAAAACGCAAAGCCGGCGTTTTCAAATTCCTCGGGTTTGAACAGTGTGTTCGTTCGAAGAACGTCCGTTTTCATGGCAAATTGTTGTGGACGGAAGACCTAAACCTAGAAATAAGGCTGCGTTTTCAAATATCTCAAGCGTAGTGTGGACGCGGCCTCAGTATAGTTGTTTATCAAGTGTTACAAGTCAGACCTGAGGAGCAGGTGCTAAAATTTTGCACTGGTCGGTGATCAGATAAGATCAAATCTCTGGTGATATCAAGTATTGTTCTTGCGGACAGACTGGTTGGTGGTTTCCACTGGAATGCTAGCAGCCTCAAACCAAGAGTCTTTGTTCCCCTTGACTAGCATTCGGGAAGCAATGCGACCCTGGAGAGATACCATTTGAAGTCCAAAAATATCAGACTTCCAGGACGTTTAAATTGTGCCTAGCTCATAAACACGTGGCTCAATCAATTGCAAATCGCTCGTGTTTTTCTCTAGCATGTGAGGGCACCTGTTTGATGCTCTCACAGGCTAGTTTTTTTTTTCCCAGCCATTTTCATTGTTTTTAAAGCCAGTGAAACTTAAGGCTGCAATAGAACTAGATACTCTTTCCTGTGGATACTATAGGCAACTTGTTCATTCTATATTTGCTATTGGTATACCTACATTGGTTACGTGACCTGGAAGTCTTTTCCTCTCTGTTTGCCTAATTTTCTATAACTTCCCTTGACAAAGGAAAATAACCTTCGTTTCTTCATCACCTTGTTGCAACTTGGAATGAAATTATCGCCTAGATTTTGCATTTCACTGTATGTTTACATCGGAAACTTCCATCAAAAATGTCTTGAACATGGCCTTGTACAATCCTTATAAGGACAAGATGACAATGCCAGTTTGCAACAAAACTTAAAATTAGTTTCTGTTTATCTCATTTGATAAAGAGAGAATGATTAATGTATTAAGACAGTTTTGCCTTGATTTTTTCCTATATTTCCAATGTTCACTTTTCAACCACATTTGCTGCCAACTATTTCTTAGTGAACCAGAAACAAAAATGAAAAATGTTTAAAACATGACATCGTCCACCCTCGTCAAATGTGTAAGCATGATCGATTCAATTGCAATGCCTTCTTATCCAGGTATTGCTTTTTTTCTTAGGTGCGTTATGAGTGAACACTGAACCACTGCTCGTACTCTAAAGATGAAAATCAGCCACAATATTCCCTAAACCAGATAACATTAAACATAATCCAAAAAATATTGTAATTCGTTTGTTCACCTCACGAGTTTGCTCACAGAGCTCTTTGATTTTATAAGAATATAGAGGCTGAAATTTGCGAAATTTCAAGAATATTTTAAGAATAAAGCCGAGGCTGAGATTTTGAAAAGGATAGATATAATTTTGTGTTGAAACATCTGTAAATACAATACAGTTTTATGTTTTTAACTTGACCATATAAAATTATTCCTTTCTATGAACGGCGAACCTAATCAACAAAACGAAAAAACCTGCACTCGACGATCGACACATGACAACGCGATTCAGATCTAGATACCAAACTCTTGGAATTGATACCCCAATAAATTCTAAAACGGAAATGTCATAAGCTATAATTTAAGAATAATACAAGAATATTTTCAGCCTAAAATCGGCAGAAAAATAAGAATATTCAGCCTGGGCCCTAAAAACAACATTCTTATATAAAAAAAGAGTGTATACGCTCCCGGGATACGCTGACTACACAGTGGGGTTTCTTTGAATAAACATTTAACTTAATTTGAGTTCTGGTATATACTCACCTTTTTCAGTACTTTTTGAATACAATTCATATCACCATCAATGTCCCCAAACATCAATTTACTCAAGCCAAGCAGAGGATCGAAAACGAAGTAAATACTTGGTAGCTTCTTTGGCTTCGCTTCGTCCCGGTTGAAATCAATGCGTCAACGAAACATAAAATGCGTTGAAAGAAGGGTCATATTCACCGGCATTTCCTGGAGGAAAATCTGCGATGCAGATCATGAAGTCTTCAAAATATTACTTGTGAAAGCGGAGAAAAAAAGCATTCCCTTTTTAAGTGGAAAACGAAGGGAATCTTCCTTCCTTTCACTGGCCTACCTTCAACAAGACGAAAGAACAACATATCACCTTCATATCGTGGTACACGATATGAAGTTACTAGGCGCTCTTTATCTTTTAAAGCCCACATCAAATCTGTATGTAATAAGGTTAACGGCAAAGTTAGTGCCCTTAGGAGAGTTCGTAAATTCATACCTCCAGAAGTGATGGTCAATATTTACAAGGCCTTTATTTTACCACACCTAGAGTACTGTGCTCCAGTCTTAGTTGGACTATCGTCTGGCTTATCTAATAAACTGGAGCTTACTAATCAGTATGCCATTAGAACTCTCTTGAACATGGCTAAGTCAAACTCATATAGTACCCTACTTGACCATGTGGGTCTAAAGACCCTAGAGCATCGCAGATATTCTCATGCTCTCTGCCTTTTTTATAAATGTTTATATAATATGGGGTCGAATAATATTAGGAGATGTTTTTAGTTCGTACTAATAAATATGACCTCAGAGGCTTCTGCAAGCTTGATCAGCCTATCTATTTTAGCAGATTCATGCATAGGTCATATCAGCACGTCACTACAAGATTATGGAATAATCTACCTGACTATGTAAGGAGAGCTCCATCTCTTAATATTTTTAAATCAATGCTGGACGAAGTCAATTTGACTACCAGAATGGAGTGTGGTAAAATAAAGGCCTTGTAAATATTGACCATCACTTCTGGAGGTATGAATTTACGAACTCTCCTAAGGGCACTAACTTTGCCGTTAACCTTATTACATACAGATTTGATGTGGGCTTTAAAAGATAAAGAGCGCCTAGTAACTTCATATCGTGTACCACGATATGAAGGTGATATGTTGTTCTTTCGTCTTGTTGAAGGTAGGCCAGTGAAAGGAAGGAAGATTCCCTTCGTTTTCCACTTAAAAAGGGAATGCTTTTTTTCTCCGCTTTCACAAGTAATATTTTGAAGACTTCATGATCTGCATCGCAGATTTTCCTCCAGGAAATGCCGGTGAATATGACCCTTCTTTCAACGCATTTTATGTTTCGTTGACGCATTGATTTCAACCGGGACGAAGCGAAGCCAAAGAAGCTACCAAGTATTTACTTCGTTTTCGATCCTCTGCTTGGCTTGAGTAAATTGATGTTTGGGGACATTGATGGTGATATGAATTGTATTCAAAAAGTACTGAAAAAGGTGAGTATATACCAGAACTCAAATTAAGTTAAATGTTTATTCAAAGAAACCCCACTGTGTAGTCAGCGTATCCCGGGAGCGTATACACTCTTTTTTTATATAAGAATGTTGTTTTTAGGGCCCAGGCTGAATATTCTTATTTTTCTGCCGATTTTAGGCTGAAAATATTCTTGTATTATTCTTAAATTATAGCTTATGACATTTCCGTTTTAGAATTTATTGGGGTATCAATTCCAAGAGTTTGGTATCTAGATCTGAATCGCGTTGTCATGTGTCGATCGTCGAGTGCAGGTTTTTTCGTTTTGTTGATTAGGTTCGCCGTTCATAGAAAGGAATAATTTTATATGGTCAAGTTAAAAACATAAAACTGTATTGTATTTACAGATGTTTCAACACAAAATTATATCTATCCTTTTCAAAATCTCAGCCTCGGCTTTATTCTTAAAATATTCTTGAAATTTCGCAAATTTCAGCCTCTATATTCTTATAAAATCAAAGAGCTCTGTGAGCAAACTCGTGAGGTGAACAAACGAATTACAATATTTTTTGGATTATGTTTAATGTTATCTGGTTTAGGGAATATTGTGGCTGATTTTCATCTTTAGAGTACGAGCAGTGGTTCAGTGTTCACTCATAACGCACCTAAGAAAAAAAGCAATACCTGGATAAGAAGGCATTGCAATTGAATCGATCATGCTTACACATTTGACGAGGGTGGACGATGTCATGTTTTAAACATTTTTCATTTTTGTTTCTGGTTCACTAAGAAATAGTTGGCAGCAAATGTGGTTGAAAAGTGAACATTGGAAATATAGGAAAAAATCAAGGCAAAACTGTCTTAATACATTAATCATTCTCTCTTTATCAAATGAGATAAACAGAAACTAATTTTAAGTTTTGTTGCAAACTGGCATTGTCATCTTGTCCTTATAAGGATTGTACAAGGCCATGTTCAAGACATTTTTGATGGAAGTTTCCGATGTAAACATACAGTGAAATGCAAAATCTAGGCGATAATTTCATTCCAAGTTGCAACAAGGTGATGAAGAAACGAAGGTTATTTTCCTTTGTCAAGGGAAGTTATAGAAAATTAGGCAAACAGAGAGGAAAAGACTTCCAGGTCACGTAACCAATGTAGGTATACCAATAGCAAATATAGAATGAACAAGTTGCCTATAGTATCCACAGGAAAGAGTATCTAGTTCTATTGCAGCCTTAAGTTTCACTGGCTTTAAAAACAATGAAAATGGCTGGGAAAAAAAAAACTAGCCTGTGAGAGCATCAAACAGGTGCCCTCACATGCTAGAGAAAAACACGAGCGATTTGCAATTGATTGAGCCACGTGTTTATGAGCTAGGCACAATTTAAACGTCCTGGAAGTCTGATATTTTTGGACTTCAAATGGTATCTCTCCAGGGTCGCATTGCTTCCCGAATGCTAGTCAAGGGGAACAAAGACTCTTGGTTTGAGGCTGCTAGCATTCCAGTGGAAACCACCAACCAGTCTGTCCGCAAGAACAATACTTGATATCACCAGAGATTTGATCTTATCTGATCACCGACCAGTGCAAAATTTTAGCACCTGCTCCTCAGGTCTGACTTGTAACACTTGATAAACAACTATACTGAGGCCGCGTCCACACTACGCTTGAGATATTTGAAAACGCAGCCTTATTTCTAGGTTTAGGTCTTCCGTCCACAACAATTTGCCATGAAAACGGACGTTCTTCGAACGAACACACTGTTCAAACCCGAGGAATTTGAAAACGCCGGCTTTGCGTTTTAATGTTGATGGAAAACATTTTCAAAATGGAGTTTTTCCAAAACGATGACGTCACGATTTCCTCAAACACAAATCCAATGTTGCATTTTCAAATTTCTCCAACAAAGTGCGTACAGAAAACATTTGATGTGTCTTCGGAGTGATTAACATCCTTTTTAAATTTGCAGTTCCATGGTGCCATTTAAAGTTAATGCTTACATGCTGCATGAACGCCTCCACTTAGACTTGCCACAAGTAGACTTTTACTTCTATAAAATGAAATCGACTTGTTCTGCTTGCTCGGGTTCAAATTTATATTCTGGGTGTGACCTAGGGTAATGACTCACAGCCTGCCCCTTATTCCCTGGAATTTTATTGATATATTTCAGAGCCAGAGTAAGGAGAGTAAAGGCCGGTTCTCACTAGCGCATGAGCATAAGCACAAGCATAAGCATAACATAAACATAAGCAAGTGAGGACACCAGTGAAATAAGCACAAGCATAAACAGAAGAACGAGCCCACTTATTTGTCTTATGCAGTTCTCACTTGCGCATAAGTATGAGTGCATAAGCATATGCGTAAGCACAAGAAAACAAGCGGCATGTTCGTTTTTCTTACGCTTACGCTTATGCTTATGCGCTTATGCTTATGCTTATGCGCAAGTGAGAACAGCATAAGACAAATAAGTGGGTTCGTTCTTCTTATATTTCTCCTTATGCTTACGCTCATGTTGTGGGTGTTCTCACTTGTTATGATTATGTTATGCTTGTGTTATGCTTATGCGCTAGTGAGAACCAGCCTTAATAAACCATATTGCCTGATTTCATACCGTGAGGGACTTGTCCGCATTTCCATTCATTTCTTTGTAATTTTTTTTTCGTTTTTAAATGCCTGTATCTCAGTCAAAAATAGCTTGATTAACACCAAACTTGGCTATTTTGTGAATCTCGGTGTGCTCTCTCTGACTATGGGGATCAATAGCTGCTAATCCCATAATTTACAGACTCGTACCTAGTCCCTCACGGTATGAAATCAGGCAATGCCCAGTAACCTCAGCCATGTATAAGATCAGATTTCAAGACATAAATAGTTACTGCCTTTGGAGGACGAAACGACACCGAAAACAACAAAATTTCAATTCATTTACTATAGCGGATAGTTAACATTAGAGAAAATACTGGAAAATAAAAGCAGGGTCCGAAATTGCGACTCACTGGTCGCCAATGCGACCAAAAATTGAGCACTGGCGACTAAATTCTCAGAACTGGTCGCCAGCTGGCGACTCGTGTTTTGTCGGATAACTAAAGAAAACCACGACACAACTTTTGTTTTTAAGGTAATTCCCCTGAAGTAAACTGACAATAGATTTTCGTTCAAACTTTGCCCACTGAATATTTATCATATGAGAACTTCAATCTTTAAATAAAAAAGGGGGGTGCCCATACTCATTAAGGAGCACTGGGGCATTGAAAATGACCCATTTTGGCATTTTTTAATGCTTATTACAAGAACGCATTCCCAGTAATAATTGTAAATTTTTGTGACCGGGACTCATGAGAACAGGCATTAAACTGGAGTCAATACATTGCATCGGACACAAACAAACTTTTTAAATTTGATTTAGACAGAAAGTTGAATTCTTGATTAAAATTTCAACCAAATCTCTCGACATGGTTACCACAGGCAAAATAGAAAAGACCACAGTTTACTTGTTATTTTCGTTATTTATTCAATTTTCAGCAATAGGAATCAGATCAGTCTTTCCTCAAGCAAAGTTTACGATAAGTTGATTACAATGAGTGAAAAAAAAGTTGGGGTGCCCGTGCTCGCTGGTGAGCTATAGCCATTTTCCCACTGACAGCGCTCAATATCAAAGCAAATCCGCCATGTTTTCAATATGCGCGTGCACGCGGGCGCGCTAAATGACGCCATAAATTATGCGCAGAAAGGATGCGCAGTGCAATTGTGAGGAATAACGTTAAATCTCTATATTAGGAAATCAATCGGATATGGTAGATAGTATACAACTCACCTTTACATCCCAGTAAAATAATGTCTGAATATTACAAGAGAATCGGATAAAATTGAATGTATTTCGACACGTCGATACTGCGTTTACGGCGCACCATATTGTTTCAGCGGCTTCTTCCGAAACTGTCATCGCAGGCGCCTTTCAACACCACGTGCTTTTCATTTTCCGCGAAAATGGCGGCAGATGCAAATCAGTTGAAGGAATTGCGTGAGTTTTTACGTGCGGGAAGTGAAGATTCAGCAAAAAGGTTAATCCAAACTTTGAATCCTTCATCAGTTGTTGATGTAGAGAAAGTGGATTTCACCAAACTGTCGAAGGATATCCTAGGAACTAGCTTAATTCCAGACAATGATGAAGCAATCGAGACTGGACATCGCGTTGCACTGCAAGCAACAGGAAATGGTAATTGTTTATATAATTCTACTTCGCTGAGCCTATGTGGAGATGAATCACGGAGTAACTCTCTACGTCTTCTTGTTGCAAGTGAACTTTATTTTCATGCCGAGTATTACGCGACTCATGAAGTGTTTAAACAAACTGCCGATCTTACAGAAATTCCAGAATCAGTGTTATTTCCGGTTGCTTTGACGGCAAGTGGCGACCAAGTTCTTACAGATGGCGGAACTAGAATTGATGCGGTAAAGGCCGAAGCAGTGGCTACATGCGAAGATAAACAGTGGGCATCATTAATTAACATGATGGCGCTAGCATCAGTGATTGGTAGGCCAGTTTATTCTTTGTATCCCGAAGTCAACTTCAGGTTTCGCCCGTTAATGATGAACTTGTTTAAGCCCCGAAGATCTCACGCTAATGATACGCTTGACAAACCTGTGGACGGTAATCTAGATAATCGACCGAACACTTGGTACAAGCCAAACCACATTGTTGCAGTAATGTGTGTAACATATGCGCAACATAAAGATGACGTCAAGATGCCTGCCGCCAAAAACACTGGCGCCAAGCAGAGCACTCTTTTTACATTTTTGAAACCACCTTCTGTCAACCATGTGCTAAAAGAAAAGCAGATCACAGTCCGGCTGTTCTTCCAGAGAAGAAAGAAAAGAAAAGTATACAACAAGTAGGTCTTGACGATAGAAAAAAAGAAGTCACCCAAGGGAAACCCTCCACAAGCCGAAAGTTCCTACGTCAGTGGCAGGAACGGTTTAACTGGGTAGTTTACCACGAGGATGAAAACAAAATGACTTGTAAAACGTGTTGCGCTTTTCCACACTTGGCGGGCAAAACAGAATTTCTTGTTGGATGCCGCACATTTAAAAAAGAAAGTTTACAAAAACATAGCGTTGGTGGCAGCCATCTTCGTGCCCGTGATGCTTTGCTTGCGAGGCAAAAGCCAGTCCAAAACTCGCCGATTGTGCAAGGACTGCAAAGTGGAGGGACGGCTGCAGAAGAAAAAACCAGAAAGGAGATGGAAGCAAAATTCAACACTGCGTATCTTATTGCCAAAGAGGAACTGCCGTTCTCGAAATATCAGGCAATTCTTTCCCTCCAAAAGAAGAATGGACTTGATATTAGCGCGACATACGCAAACGACAGAAGCTGTAATAACTTTGTTGCCATGATAAGTGAAGTGATGACTGAGGAACTGGCGAGTGAAATCAATGAAAAGAACTACATCAGCATAATGATTGACGGTGCGACGGACGCAAGCGGCAAGGAGAACGAGACTGTTCACTGTAGATTTATCAAGGATGGCCAGCCTATCAATCGATTGGTGGGGCACAAGGGAGTAGCCCATGCTCACGCCCAAGATGATTACTGTTAATACTATCTCTTGTTTGAGTAAATGAATTAAGCTACATTAATCAGGCAAAATCTAAATATTGGCCTACTGAGTTGTTTTTACATTACTAAGAGGGGCAATACCTTATTGTATAATTGCAGTGCTAACTCAATTTTCTGCTGACGTACTAGTGGGCAGAAAAGAATAGTGCAGTTGTTACTTCATGTCATGTGAATCACTCTGATATTATCAAGTAAAAAAAAAATGACCGTCTCGCGCGAAGCACTTTCTCATACTGAAATAAATAGGAGTTCGCTTTAGCATAGCCGGAGCAATGAAGTTGTAATAGTGTACATTTCAATGAAGGAAGGTTCACTTGCTTTTATCGTTAAGATTAGAATAATATACCACCTTCAGTCTTTGTTATCATAAGTTTAAATTGTTACTGTTAAACATTTTAAGGTCTTTTGGACACGGTAAATGGTGCCTTCGCTGGCGTTGGAATTCACCAGTGGAAGGAAAAACTTGTCGGTATAGATGCTGATGGAGCATCAGTTAACCTTGGGAAGAAAGGCGGAGTTGCGGCATTGCTACGACGGGACATGCCCCACGTTATCGATTTCCACTGTCTTCCCATCGGTTAGAGTTGGCGATACTAGAAATGCAAAAGAGAGAGCTTATCTGGAAAACTTATCACTACAGTCCCAAGAGCACGCGCGAACTTCAAAGCATTGGAACTGAGCTAGGAATTAATGTTTTGAAGCCCACCCAAGTCAGCGGAACGAGATGGCTGCCGCACATCAGCAGAGCCCTAAAGGTTTTAATTACTCCTAGTAAGGATGGCTCTGGGCAGTATGCTGCAGTTCTGTGCCACATGGAGCACTTGAGTTCTACGTCGAAAAATTCAGATATCAAGGGGAGAGCAAAATTTGTCTGTGAAAAAATGAAAACCGTGCAGTTCGCAGCATTTTGTCATTTTCTCGCAGACATGTTTGCCATCATCTCGAAGCTTAGCTTGAACATGCAGCGAAACGATTTAAGCCTCCCTGTGGCAGTTTCACTAATCCGTGAAACGGTCACTAGCGTTGACTCCCTGAAAACGCGTTCCATCCCAAATGGACACTTGCAGCGATTTCTTGGCATGCTGGAGAAGTCCGCAGATGGCCAAGTCCAGTTTCAAGGGACTACGTTAGAAGGCTGTCTTGATGGTGTCCACAAGCGAGCGGCGGCCACTCGCATTGGTAGCTTTGCAGCAACAAAAGCTGAGGCAATTGGGCTGTGCTTGAATGGCCTGGAAGACAGGTTCGGCAACGTTTTGATTAATCAAACAAGTGGAGATGAGCTCTCGTGCAACAGTACCACTGATGTTGTAAGAGACATGCTTGTGTTCTACGTTGACGCTTGGTCCACCAACCCCCAACATCTTGTCGTCTTTGGCAACGAGCAGACAGAACGTCTGGCTCACTGGTTTGAACCTTTGCTGGCAATTGCTGGATGCCAGGTTGACGCAATTCCTGATGAGTGGCTTTCCATGAAAGTGCAGATTAACACCAGTTTTCGGGACAAGGACTACGGAAGTCTGTGGCAGACCTTGTTAACGAAAATGCCCTATCGCCAGGACTTTCAAAATGTCCTTCACCTTGTCGAGATTCTGTTGGTACTGCCAATTTCTGCAGCTCAGTGCGAACGTGCCATCTCCGCACAGAACCGGATAAAGAGCAGTATGCGAGTCAATCTTGGATCATCGACACTTGAGGACCTCATCCGCATTGCCGCAGAGGGCCCAACGGTTGCTGACTTTGACCCCACGCAGACGGTTGACAAGTGGTTCACACGGACTAAGGAAGCAGGAGAACGGCAGCGGAGGCCAGCATTCCAAAGATCTTCAATCCTGAAATAAACTGACTAATGGACTGGTTAACCGTTTTGTTTAAGTATAGTATCACTTAGTTCTTCGAAATAAACTGCACGGTCACCAGGAATATTTGTAAATAATTGGAACTGCCGTTAGCCGAATATAAACGAATGCTATGCACGATTCGTTTCTATTCCTTAGTCAAGTTAAGAAAAACAGAATAGTATTGTTTGTGAAAATAAGAAAACATGTTGAGACCAAGAGCTTATTTCAGTCTTTAATTTAGACAACCGCTGTTTGTGTTTTAATTATTAGAGTATTCTTTAGTGATCTCATTACCGTTATTCCCATTGTTTTCATAAGATACCATAACGTTGTTGTTATTTCTAGAGATTTAAAACTGGCGTGATTCTGAGTTCAATAGCAATTGATGGACTAACGACGTTACGTAGTTACTAAGGAGTAGGAGTAGTGAACAAAGAGTAGCAAGATAAAGTTGGCATTCTATCGCGTCTCCTCTCAATTGAATATCTGCAATAAAATGGTACAACTTGTAAATCAAACTAATGATTCCTTGCAGGTTTTAACATTATTGCACTGAATTTTAAATAAATTACACCTATAGTATGCACACGATTAAACAGCATTTTCATTAAGTTAGGTGAGTCATTAGTCGAGAATGAAGCACCGTCAACGTTGCACTCAGCAGAGGTTCAGGCACTGGAACAACATGCTGCACGGTAGTGGCCTGGTGCGAAAAACATGGCGATCCTTCGATCGTCTTGACAGAACGCAAAAGATCGTTTTGGACATAAAGGAAAGAACCAAACGGCGGTTTTTCCGTCGGGCACATTTCTTCTCCAAAAGGTTGAGGTAAGAGAAGATACATAGTTGACTTTGGCAGTCGCATGAAACAGTGTATATGGCCGGCATGATTCGTTCTTCGTGGTTATTTTAGTGGTAGGTGTATAAATAATCAGCGTGTTTGTATTTAATCTTATTTATTGGCGAAAAAATCGCCGTTGCGGCCCCAAAGGTGTTCTAATCGTTCTAATTCTTAAAAGAAAAATTGGCGACCAGAATTTTCCATCTGGCGACCAAAATTTTTGGTTTGTGTTTCGCTACGAAGGGAAAATTTTATTGACATATTTTGGCGACCACATTTTCCCATTTGGCGACTGAAAAAAATGATCACTCGCCAGTTGGCGCCTGCCTAAAAAAGTTAATTTCGGACCCTGAAAAGCGAAAAGAGATATTTAAACAACAATATTTCCGAAAATTTCTTCGTCTGCGGCAATTAAATAATACAGCGTAGTGAAAGAAAGATAAAAGTTGTAAATAAAAAAGACGACAAAAATAGCCAATTATTTTGCGATAAATCGTATATTAACTGTGCTAAATTAGTGCCCGCTTAGTTCTTTTCTCAGGTGTTTTATAGCAGCTAAATAAAACTAAAAACTTGTACTTGAATGACGTGAATAAAGTAAACAAACACGGCCGCGGAGGTAGCTGTAAATTAAATATGCAGAAATCCACGATGCAAAAATACTGTTAACTTTAAATACCTAAATTTGCCAAAGAAAGGTAACCAAATGAAAGAAACGCGACAGGAAGTTCAATAACAATAAATTTTCATTCAAGATGAGGCAGAAAAAAACTATTTAAAAAGGAAAAAAATGTTCAAAATTTTGCGAACATGCTTCGCTGCGTGATAGTGACAGCATCAGTTAATTCACGTGCGGAAGCTTGAGTTTTTGCCGACGGCTTTTGCAGTCAATTTATCGGCCGTGTCTTTACTCGTGGTTCAAACATTTGAATTAAACTTGGATGTAATACTGCACATTACCTTTTCTGTTTTGTAAAGTCCAAGAAAATGCTTTAAATTCGCGTTCTGTATCCAAAACCCACTTCACGGTACACCGACTTTGCAAACACACGGACTTTGTATTTACCTTCAAAAGCATCCTTAATTTCCGTGTCTGAACTTTCTGGCCCCAAAACTACAGCTTTGACTCCTTTCCCGTTCAGGCTGGACATCAGGTCTTTCTTCAAGGAAATCAAAGGAAAAATCACAAGACTAACTGTCTCAACAACTTTTCTTTCACCATGTCGAAAAACGTCCAACACAAACGGCCCGTAATGGTGAATGTTAAACTCTCTCCAGATCCAGTCAGTGAACGCGACGACTAATGTATTCTTTAACTACTACCGTTGATTCACTCCGATTTCTTCGAAATCAAGCTTCTTTTTTTTTTTTTTTTTTTTTAACAATTTTTTTTTATTTCTTATTTTGACATTGACAATTACAGTTACTGTACAAAACATTTTTGTTAAACGCACTAACACTAAACAAATAAACAAATAACTAAATAAATAAATGCATGAATCAATAAATAAATATTTAAATAAATAGATAAGAAATACAGTAATAGTTAAACACTACAATAAATACACTAAAAACAAAAAGAGAAAAGTAAAGAAAATAAATAGAGCTTCTTGAAGAAAGCATCTTGTTTGGGCTTAACTGTGTTGTGTGTAGCTTGCGAAAGGAATCCCGGTGCAAAACAAACCATGAAGACCTTCCCTCAAAACAAACGTTGCGACTCTATTTGCCGACGAATGAACACATG
>JAHPZR010008791.1:82500-91429 GCA_019787425.1 Platygyra sinensis | reverse complement strand
TTTAAGAATCTCTTTTTATTATATTATTAGTATTTTTTACTCAGGCCTGGTTTAAACGTCGCATTTTACATGCGCCGAATCAAATACTAATTTTAGTCGACTCGAATGACTACGTTAGACTGATTTGATTTAAACGTCGCATTATTTTGCCGAATAAAATTGCTGAGCGCGAGCACCGTGTTTTAAATTTCCATTCAAGCAAACATAAATTATTTACATAATTTCAATTCGATTCGGCACATGTAAAATGCGGCGTTTAAATCAACTACCGAGCTTCAGTCGAATATTCGACTGGATCAGTTGAATATTCGACTGACTCGCATCGAATTGAAACATGCATTTAACTTGGCAATTCGATTCGGCGCATAAAAAATGCGACGTTTAAACCAGGCCTTAGTTATGATGCATGTGTTACCCTAATGGTTTTGATTGAGCTTAGTACATTGTGTTAATCACATAAGCTAAAGGATTTGATGTCCTCAGGTTTTCTAAAAAGTACTGGAGAGTGATTGGTGTGTATTCATTTCCTTATATGGTCACATTTTGTTATGATTGGTCCGATATGACATCATCACGCGACATTTTCCCGCCGGCGGGAGTTTTGAATATTCTTTTGTGAATACACGTTCTTAGCAAAATCATTGTACTTGAGACTACCTCGGACTTCAGAGCGCGTGGTCAATCTTGTTTTCTTCCCTGTACGTGGTGGAATCAACGATAAAGTGAATTTTGTGATCAAGACATGTGACGAAAAGTGTAATATTAAAGGTAAGTGATAGAGTTTAAATTACAAGCGACACGCTTGTAGTGTTTATAGATCAAGAGTTTTACTTCAAGGGCGAAGCGTTTCTCGATCGATGTTATTCTCAATAGCAGAAGCTTATCACTTAGTAAGTGATAAGCTTCTGTCAATAGTTAATATACAATCTTAACATGATTTCAACTTTCAAACATGCGTTGTTATTAAATTATGAGTGATTTCGGTTTCTATTCAACGGGTGAGATCGAGCTTCAAACAGTATTAGCGTGTAGTGTTAAAACAGTTTGATCGAGCTTTTAGCTTTTGCATTCGATTAATTATAGTCGAAGTATTTAGTTGGCGGCGTCAATTCATAAACGTTTTGTGTTTATAAACGACAGTAGATCGATATTTAAGTTCGCGAGGTCAGTGCATTAATGGTGCTTATAGTTGGAATTTCGTTTGATTCATGTTTTAAGGGAAAGAGACTATAGCGTGTAACATGAATTTAGTTTGAACTTTTGTTTTTAATTTATTCCACGTGTGGACTTTGACTAATTATGTTAATAGCCCTTTTCACGGTTAGCTTTTCTCATTTGCATTACAATAAATTTTAGCATGTATGTGAGGCATTTTCGGGCTATTTCGCAGTTTTAGCCCGAAATTGCCTCGCATCCACGTTGGATTACATTGTAATGCAAATGAGAAAAATTAACCGTGAAATGGGCTATTGTTCAACTGCTGGATTATTGCTCTCAACGGAGCCGTCAAGATTGATTGATTGGTGTCCGATATTTCATTTCGCGGTGCAAGTTCTTTTGTGTTGAAAGAAGACAACACTTTTGTACAATAAAAAAAACATATGTTGTTGACTTTTAATGTGACTTGCTTGTTTGCTTTTAACAACAATAAAGGCCTTGTCGTGTTTACAGATGAGGTTAGAATGAGTTTTAACTCCAAGCGTTCGTTTCAATGATTATTTTGCTCGTGTATTGCTTAAAATCTGATTAAGGCTTTTCTTGATTGATTGGTTTCAGATACTTTTAATTCGCAGTCATGTCTTTTCCTGTTGAAAAAGAAAACAATTTTGTCAAATTATTCCAACCAGGAAACACCTACTAGGTTTTAATGACATTTAAAGACTCGTGTTGGTAAATCAATTACCTGCCATGCAAACAATAACTTTAAAACAATTAGCGAGACAACTCTCCGTGTTTTATTTTAGCAATGTGTATGTTTCATGTGCGTATATTCATTCACACCAACGTTTGTAATGCCTTTGTTTTTTTTGTCACAAAGGTTTGCAAAATGCAGTAATATTTGCACAGATTCTTGTTTTTCACAAGTTTTTAGTCGGGAAAATTTCGGCTTTATGAAAGGATGTTATGATTTGCACAACTTGGAAATTACAACTGATATTTCTTGATGAAGCAAATTAGGCTTAAAAGATATAAGCAATCGTATAATCTTACCACAATGTTACTTGAGTGTAATAATTGACACTTATTTAATTGCATCACTGTCCCTAAGGAGCCAGAGATCCTGTATTGATGTCATCTCAAAGATGCATTGGAGAAGAAAGAGACCACCACTAAATACGGTCATTGGGAGTTCTACAAATTCCCCTTCCAAAATCGTTATGTCAGCTGCGGTGAGGACAATGTATTACTTAGACTCTGCTGAAGTCAACTCCAAAACTTCCACCTGAGCAAACCCTTGTACATCGTCACCAGTCAGAGAAGAAGCCAAGGAGATTATACCTACAATATCCCAAACGTTGGTGCGATTTCTTCCAATAGCTGGATCATTCCAATAGCTGGATCATTTGTGTCATTCGTTTTGGAGATGGTACAAAACTCTTTCCTTAGAATAAAAGACTATAAAAGTTGTTTATTGTGGGTTATCATTGACTTTTGGGGGGTACCCCCATCCTTTTTTTTTATCTATACCGAGATATGTTGTAGGCGTTTTGTATTTTTAATTCATTCTGATTGGATACCGATAAAAATCATCACCCCATGATCGCTTTGGTCTCAGGACAATGTAAGTATTTTATCGATTTTTCATTGAATTGATTGTGTATCGATTTGACGTATACAGGACGAGCGAGGCGGGAAATGGTGAGACCGATCCCAGTACTCTGTCGAGTCTGGTGGGCAATTTCCCATGCATGCCTCTGTCTCCTGCGTTTACTCACTCCTCTCTAGAGGGGCTGGGCCCTAGTTTCCACATGACATGAACTCCAATAGATGTCTATGGTGAGGTGAAGGATTCACTCTTGCTAAACGCGAATACTATTTCACCAAATATTGCGGTAAATTCTATTACTGGGGGGTGCAGAGTATACAACACGTGGCCACTACACCCATGTCAAATATTTTGTGCGCATTGTAGAGCCTTGAATTTTAATGAGCCGTACATGCAACCTTTGGAACCCTATGTCAGCCACAAAATCACACGGTAAAGAGGTGAGTGCTTCGGTGGTCTAATGGTTAAAGACGTTGAGTTGTGGCCTCAGAGACCCGGGTTCGATTCCCGGCCGGGGCAAATTTGTTTTCACCATGTGGTACTCCTGGCCTGCAAGATCCGTTAAGACCGACTGTGCCCTGGGGAAGGGCTCTTTGCCGATTACCGCAACACCTGGCTCAAGATCAAACAAGAGTCCGCCGGATACCCTTCTTGGGCTGTCACCCCCACGGACAAAGCGGAGTATGTATGGCTATACAAACAGAGGCAAGGCATCGACCTCGACCCCCAGCTCATCGTCAAGAATCCTGGACGCAAAGCCACGGCCAAACTCATGCTCAATAGCTTCTGGGGCAAGTTTGGAGAAAATCTTCACAAACCCACCACCGAAGCCGTTCAGAATGCTCACCATCTCTTCGCTCTGGTCTCGAATCCCTTTAACGACATGCGACAAGTCCGACTCTCCAACGACGACACGCTCGAAGTCGTCTACGCCAACCTCAAGGATGATGTAGTCAACCCCAATTTCTTCTGGAGAAACCCGGCCACCAAGCATCTCAAAGTCATCACACGCACCAAACGCTACGGACTTGTCTTCGACAAACGCGTCGTAGACCCGAACACTTTCATGTCGTTTCCTTACGGATTCACCCAAGATACTTGAAAATGTATAAAAGTAGAATGTATCAATAAAATGTTCACCAATTTTAATCACTTCCGGTTGTTTTGCCTTATTTGGGCCATTGCTAAGGAAACTGTCCATCAAAACAAATTGTTGCTATGGGAGAAACCAGAAGTACGTTCAAGTCAGCCATCTTGGATATGCAAATAAGCCAATCCGGCCCTCTGATTGGTCGAGGGCGATTTTTAATGATATGTACTGCTCTCTGATTGGTTACTGCCCAAATGAGCGTGCTTTACTACTTCCGGCTATCGCTTGTCTCTGCTGGCGGCACTAGTGACAGCCGGAAATACGTCTGCGTTCGCAGGCTAGTCGATCGCCGGATATGTGAAACTGCTAAAACTTAAGTTTAAATTCATGTTTGGATGAAAAGGAATTGATCGTAGCATATATCAAATAAGCGTGTTCTACAGTTTCCGTTTGTTGGAGCGAGACTGCACATCGCTTTACAGGTAAATCAAAACAAAATTTCAGTGGAATCCACGCGAAAAGACTGTATGACATCCTCGTCGTGGCGCAGATTTCCAAATTGTCTGCAAGAAAACAACAACGACACATTAATACATATGACGCATCGCTGGTGATCGTGACAAAAGCACATGGTGATCTTAACTGTTTGGAGATGAATTGATACACATCAACCTCCTCTTTACCAAATCCAAATAAACGAAAGACGAGGAAATTGTAAGAGTAGAAAGTCTGAACTGATACGCACATGTCTCTAGAATCGAATGTGACAGACTCTGATAAGGACCAGCTGTGAGGACGCGTCCGTGGCGATATGTGAAAATGCTTAAGTTTTAGCTTAAATTCATGTTTGGATGGAAACAAATCGATCGCAGCAGATATAAATTAGCGTGTTTTACGGTTCTCATTTCTTTTAATTATTCTACAAGCTTAAGTACCCGCGATTTCTCTTCATTAAGAATTTGACGAAGGGTGCGAGACTGCTAGGAAATTGACGCACTAAGTTTTAAATTATTGTGTGACAATTAATGGAATAGTTCAGATAATTCTTAATTAACGACAACAGCAAGGGTTGTGAAAGCCAAGCACGATCTCGCTCACTTCGCTTTACAGTCTTTACAGGTAAATTAAAGCAAACCATAGCCACTAACCTTTCTGCAATCCACGCGATAAAGGACGCCAGCACAACGGTGTCACAACCTCGTGTTGTTCGTGGTCAGGAGCAGTCGCGGCGCAATGCATTCTGGTAGAAGGCGCAATGCATTCTGGTAAAAAGCCGCAATGCATTCTGGTAAAAAGTGGTGAACTCGAGAATTCGTACTCCCTTTATATTCTTCTTAAATCCTGTTTATGTTGCTGCTCGCTCGCTACGCTCGCTGCGCAGCAATTATAAACTGCTGCTACGCTCGCTACGCGCGCTCAGCAGCAATAAAGCCCCGGCCAAACGATCGCAACATGCCAACGCAACATATCGCAACATTGTTGGGCGCAACATGTTGTGTGCGTTTGGCCACCGTGTTGCGATGTGTTGCAACATGTTGGGTGTTGTTGGCTCAAATTTGAAAACGGTCAAATTTGAGCCAACAACACCCAACATATCGCAACACGGTGGCCAAACGCACACAACATGTTGCGCCCAAAAATGTTGCGATATGTTGCGTTGGCATGTTGCGATCGTTTGGCCGGGGATTAAAACATATTATTCTTATATATTCTTTGCACATAACTAAGCCTAAATACAAAAAAGAAGAATTTCAGTATTTGAAAACTGTTAAATTGAAGATTTGTTGTGGAAGAAAAAGCCAGCTGGTCGTTTCGAATCAAGTCGTGACTAATCTATGCTGTGGTTTGGCGGTTATCTTTTGCGGTTTTATCTTGCTTCTGATTGGTCGCGAAACAATGAACATTCCAGAAATTTTCTCTCGCGTTCACAGGGCGCTTTCCATAAGACCAAAAATTCCGAAATTTCCGCTCCGAAACTGAATGGAACGTTAAAAATTCCGGGAAAAGCTTTCGAAAATTTAGGAATACGTTAAAATGTTTTGAGCGCATCCTCTTTTGCGGAAAATCGGAATAATCGGAAATTCCGGGCGTTTTCCATTTACCAAAAGATTCCGGAAAATTCCTGAAACTTCGTTGGGAAATGCTTATCGGCGAAAGACGTGTTCCATTTGACACACTCGTCCCATTCATCCCAGGCTCCCTTCACCGTCCGATGTATTTCCCGCCAAAATACAAAATGGCGGCACAACTGTTATTGTTGAACAAAATGCTAGACTTCTCTTTGGAAGAAGAGTGTCTCGTTAATTCAGATGATGATAACATTCCTTTCCTGGCGGCCGTTGCAACCGATATGAGACGCCCAGAAATAAAGGTTTTTATGAAAATATTTTGCTTGTATAAGCTTACGATCGATGAATTTAAAAGCCACTTCAGGATGACTGTGGCCGAAAAGTACAAGCCACAGGAAGAGTTCCTAAGTTCCTAAATCAGGAGCCAGGCCATGACAGACTGAGCATTCGTAGAAAGCGGAGGAGATGGAAGCCACCGAGCTAGCTGAGGGAGTTGCCGCCATATTTCCTTGCCGATGATATGGTCGTGAGCGGCCTGGAACTGGTAAGCCTTTGCGAAACCTGTAAATGGAACACGCAGTTCCATCGGAAAATTTCCAACTGGAAAACGGGACTACCTTTTCAGAAGTTCCACTTTTTCCGGAAATTTTCCAGTGGAACAAACCAAAAAATCATGTTCCATTTACAACCCAACCGGAATTTCCGGAATCTCTTGGTAAATGGAAAACACCCTCCGTTCCATTCCACCATTCCTGCTCGGGCCTAGTTTCTCCGAGCCTGGAAATCGAATTCAACATGGGAGATGTTCAAGCTTCTAAACATAATATTTGTGCTCTATCTGACAAACAAGTGAAATATCTTAGTTGACCATCATTGCAGTGGATATGCCTCAACAAGCTTTAGTGAGTACTGCGAAAATACCTGCGAGCTACGTGAAATCATAACTGCTCGCTCGCTCGTCATTCAAAAACGACTCGAACCCTCAGCTAAATGTTGTCGCGGACTCGTTTTAAATTCTTACGACAAAAAAGTTATATCGTCACCCTCACCTAATACATCGTTTATTTCAACTTCAGCATCGTCGATCGAGCAACCTGAAAGCAAGTAAACAAAGGTTGAAGAGTCCTCCGTTTAATTTCGTATTTTCACGCGAAACTTGGAACCTGATGACCATTGAGCTCGGACGGGTTAGTCCAAGGAACCGGAAAGTACTGTTCCATTCGTCGCATGGAATACCCGGAATTTCAAACCGGAATATTTGGTCGAATGCAAGGCGCCCACGGTTTTACGGGAAAGACTGTAATTCTTTTGTAAGTTTTGTTTACCTTTTTGCCAGCGTTCTTTATGGAGGTTTTGCACGGCAGCAATGTGGCATGGCAGAAACAATGAAAATGTTTTGCATTAGAAAAGAAAATGAGTGAAAACGCAATGATGCATGGAGTGCTAGTTATCGTTGTGCAATTCTCGTGAATTCTCTTAGTTTTATATTTGATTTGCACTGAAATAAGAACCTTTTTTTGCAATCGATTCTTAGTAATTGACGTTCTTTCTCAATTTCAGACATTTTCAAAAACTATGCCTTGTAGCTTTCCGTTCTCCTTCAGATCTTCCTCATTTTCCGAACTCCACATTTTCTACCCTCCATATTTTCCACACTCTGCACTTTATACGACACTAAACAACAACAACAACAACTTTATTTGCACCCTTAATTGAATAAATCTACATTTACAAAGTCAAGAGTAATAAAAAAATAAGATAAAGTGCATGGCTGCCCGAAATAACCACTAGGCTAGTAAAAAAGGCAGCCACCCTTAGCGTATTGAATATTGTAATTTTTAATGGTGTCAGGAACATAAGACTTAGTAAGGTAACAAATACAACGACACACAAACACACAGCAAAAGCTAGTTTTAAACTAAAAATAAAATTTAGCGAAAATAAGCGGGAACATTAAGTATGTAAGCAGATTAACGAACGGAAGAAAGGAAATGTATTGTACAATTAATTCAGTTAGTAGCTTGCAATAATACACTTCGCATTTTCCACACTCTGCATTCTCTACACCCCGCATTTTCTACTCTCTGCATTTTCTACACTCCGCATTCTCCACGCTCTACACTTTCTACACCCCGAATTTTCTACACTCCTCATTTTTCACACTCTGCACTTTCTACACCCCGCATTTTCTACACTCAGCATTTTCTACGCTCCTCATTTTCCGCACTCTACTTTTTCTACACCCATAGGCGTACGAGCCGGGGGGGCGGGGGAGGGACTGCAGCCCCCCCAGTCGCAGAAAATTTTGAAATTTTTCGGGCAAAACACTGATGATTCGAGCAAAAGTACTCGGGAGAAAGCACTCTAAAAGGTAGTCAAGGCCTGGCTTGTAGGTTACTTTCACTGGCGTTTGTCTTGTCAAATCGGAGTTAAGGTCAAATGATCTAAGGATCCACAATTGCCGGTATTCTGTTTTGGAAAAGCCATATGCCAATTAAATGTGTACCGTGGGAATCCATGATGTTATTTCCATTAGTGACAAAAGGATGAAAGCAAAGGACGACCAAGATGGGCTCCTGCCAAGATTTATGTTTTTGTGGTGGCTCTGAAAAGAGCCCTTTCGAATGGCTCCGCAAAGTGCCGGTTTAAAATTTTCCTGAACTTCTCGCACGAGGAACAATTAACTGTTTCTTTTATAAGTTTCTGATTTTACCAGGCTGTCGAATGAAGTCATAGGCTAGGAGTATGGAATGTTTCAAAATAACTACAGTGGAATCCTGATTTCTCGAACCCTCATTTTTTCGATCCTTCCCTCTCCTCACTCAAACGCCATAATTTCACGAACTGTCCGGCCGATTTTTAAAAGCAATTTTCATCAGTTCCCTTGGATGTTCCAAAAAATCGGAATTCGGCTGTGTTTCCGTAATGATAACATTAGACGTACGAATTGGGAACGTTTTTGTGTTTACTGCGATTTGAGTACGTATATACAACTGACACTTT
>JAHPZR010008791.1:52500-75000 GCA_019787425.1 Platygyra sinensis | reverse complement strand
GCTTGAAACTAGGGTTACTGCTTAAAACTAGGGTTACGGAACAAGGTTAGGCTTAGAGTTAACGCTTAGGGCTAGTGCTTGAAACTAGGGTTACCGCTTGAAATAGGGTTATCGCTTGAAACTAGGGTTATGGAACAAGGTTAGGCTTAGAGTTAACGTTTAGTGTTACGGCTTGAAACTAGGATTAGCGTTGAAGGGTGAGGGTTATTGCTTAGGGTTAGCGGTAGCGCTTCATTGTTAGGGTTAGAGCTTCGGATAACGTTAGAGTTAAGGTCAGGACGCGTTAGGGTTAGTGCAGTGTTAGGCCAAGGAAAACAATCAAGATGTAACCTTAAAAAATGTTGATTTTAGGTTTTTAAAACCGTTAAAATTGTGATTTCACGTTATCATGCGACCGCAAAGACGTTAATTTCACTCAAATTACAGCCAGTTCACTTTACGTGATTTCACGTTAAGGCATGACGGCAAGGATGTTGATTTCACTTCAAATCCAGCAAGCTGTTCATTTCACCCAGCACGTAAACTCGAAAACGGCGATTTCGGGCCTAAATACAGTACAGCCCAAAAATAATGCACGCGCAAGAACTTCTTTTTGCTTCCGCAAGAAGAAGTTCTTCTTGCGGCTGATTGCGGGTCGCTTGAGCTTGAGTCCTGGAAACCGCAAGAAGTTCTTTGCGGCTGCACGATAAAAGCGTAAGAACTTCTTTGCGGTAGGATGTTCAAACCGCAAGAACTTCTTTGCGGTTCTTTGCGGTGACACTTCGAAAGGACAGCCCGGTACGCGTAAGTGAAAACGCAAAGTGAAGCGAAAGGCACAGTCGAGTCTCACCTAAAAATAAAATTGTCTAGAAAAACTTTTTATTGGCCGATATATAAGAGAATTGTCCTTGCTTACCTTGTGTAGTATGTATGACTTACGTTCAACACCGGTTTTACAGCTGCGGGCATTTCATACCTTGCCCAGCCACGTTCGTGAAAATATTGAAATCTCTTGTATTCTTGTGATGCCAACGGTCTTCTAATAAGTTGGCTATGAACTCTATTTGAATTGATAACAGTTCATTCAGAGAAGAGATACGAGTTTCTTTACATTAAGCATATTATTTTTTATGGGAAACGTGAACGGCAAAAATTTGCATATTGTTAAAACGTCATGCCGATGAATGAAAGCTATCATATTTCGAGTTTTTGATCACTTCGCAAATTCACCGACAAACTACCGTGTCTTTGACACTTGCTCGATCTTAAGCTACCAAAAATGAAAAGAAAATTGAAACAGACGCTTGAAGTCCCTATTTTAACACGTGAACTTTATGTTTTTTACAAGGAAAGATCTGTGTTTCGGCACGTGTCGGCGAGTCATTTCACGACTGTTTATTGTGTATTTAGCGTTCGGTCCTCGTCGAAACAAAATGATAAGTCCGGTTATACTTGACCCAGATCATTCATTCAAACGGTAAAATGCTCTTTGCTTGACGAAAAAATTGTTTATCAAAGTTTCTATGGTGCGCCGGTCACGTTTAGGTATTTTTTACTTCAAGGAAAAGTTCTGTGTTTCGCACGCGTCGGCAAGTGGCTTGCGAGATGTTTATTTCTGATAAGCGTTCCAAAGACCTTGTCGAAAAATTATATCTCCAGTTAAATTTGACACAAATTGTTCATTCAAACAGTAAAATGCTCTTTCTTTAACCAACTAATTGTTTATCAAAGTTTCTATGGTGCGCTGGTCGCGGTTAGTTCTGTTTCGCACGCCGGCCGTCGGCAAGTCACGTCACTGACGATCGGAAAGACCTTGTCGAAAAAATTATATCTCCAGTTATCTTTGACACAAATCGTTCATTCAAACGGTAAGATGCTCTTTCTTAAACCAAATAATTATTTATCAAAGTTTCTATGTCGCGCTTTTCACGTTTATTTATTTTTTACTTCACGGAAAAGTTCTGTGTTTCGGCACCCGTCGGCGAGATGTTGTTCTGAAGACCTAGTTGTCGAAAAAATTATATCTCCGGTTCTATTTGACATGAGTCGTTCATTCAAATGGAAAAATACTCTTTCCCTGACGAAAGAATTGTTTATTGAAGTTTCTTGAATATAAACATTATCAGTAAGCGTCTCCTACGCAGTGGGTAAACTACACTGACGCTCATGCAGCTCGGCTCTGCAAAGATGTGCAGCATACATGTCCGCCGATCCCAAACACAGAAGACAATCTGGAAAAACAGAGAGATTTAGATCCATGTTAACGCGAACGTCAAACGGCAAATAATCGAACTTTTGCCTTCTGCTTTTAAGCCATTTTCGCAATGAAGTCAAATGTTGTTTTTCTTTTTCTTGCGAGAAAAAGGAGCGAAATCAGAATTACATTTTGCCGTTTGCGTTTGCCATAAGCATGATTCTAAATCTGTCTATTGCTGGTTAAGCCAACTACTGTAAACTTCTTGCGGTTATTTGCGGTTTGCGGTAGGACTCGCAACTTCTTGCGGCTTCTTGCGGATAGGATTTTGAACTTCTTGCGTTTGGAACTTCTTGCGGATAAAGCGCAATTTAACTTCTTTTTGCCGCTTGCGTGTTCTTGTGGCGCAAGAACTTCTTGCGACACTTCTTGCGCGTGCATTATTTTTGGGCTGTACTGTAGGTTAAAATGTTGATTTCACTTTAAAGCATCACAGCAAGTATCTCTATTTCATTTTAACTGCCTGCAACGTATAAGCTTAAAAATGTAGGGCTGACAGATTAACAGATTAACCCTTCTGTGCAACGTACAGGTCTCTCTCCTTACATCTGCATGGCCCCTGATCCCAGAAGTTTAAAACACTACAAATCATGCCGATTTGAAGTAAAATCAACGCAACCTGGATCACAGATCTATGTTTTGAATCAATCGATTGCTTCTTGTTGGCCATTATTATGTTGGAATAAAAAAGGAGGTAACACCCGCTCTGTGATCAGTTAAATATTATTGTGATTTACGGAGCCTTGTCTTGTCTTGCCGAATGTGATCGAAATGCATGCCGGGAAGGTTCTGTTACACCTCGTGCGCGGGTAAACATGGAGGATGATGGAAGAAAAATTTTATAAGTCTAAAAGCAGTTCTCATTTTCCAAACTTTGAAGCTAGCAACGCTTGGCAAATGGGCCACAACTCACGACAGGGTTTTATTCTTGGGCAAGATCTGCTCTTGGACTTTGCTGCCTGGATCGACCTGACTTCGAACGCTGATAACTGACTGATATCAGTTGCGTTGGAAGTTACAGAACACGTTTTGCTTCTTTAAAATGTGCTGTTGACTTACGGGTTTATCAAGGCTTTATGATGCCTATCAACCACCAGGCAGGCTACAAGGTACTTAAAAACAAAGCTTAAGATATTAGTCGAAAGAGCTGTACTGCATCATGCATCACTTCTCTTTGCTTTGACGCTCGATCGAAATTCACGTGTTGTCTCGCGTTACAATAACCTGTATAAAAAAATCTCTCCAGATTCCCGCTGTATACGCATTTTTTTTTAAAATAGATGTCTTCATTTTTGAAAAAAGAAAAGGACCAGAGCGAAAAAAAAATTGAGCGACCTCGTGTCGAACCGGTGTCACGGCAAAACAAATTCGAATCTCGCCCGTTCAGCACCTCATCCGCTTGTGCTAACGAAGCAGTAGTAAGAGCTTAAGGTATTATAGTGACTTCATCGCTTAGCGAAACAAAAGGTTTCTTTTGTTTTCCATTCAACAAAAGGTCCCCAGAGGATGCCCTTGGAAAAATGTGTTTTTTTGCATACGTAATATCTCAAAAAGGAAGCAAACTTCAGGGAAAAAACATGCAGAACATTGTTTGACACACGGAAACAAAACTGCATGCGAAATTTGGAGCGTTTTTGACAAAGTTCACTTTTCAGTAAAAAACCTAACACCCTTTTTCCACCGAAGCCTTCAATTTACCTCTGAAATAGATATTAGAACGTTGAAAATGGCATTTCCGAGCTTCCAGATTTCAAAATTTTCTGGGGGAGCATGCCCCCAGACCCCCCTAGAATCGAGGGGCCAGATGCCCCTTGATTATCACAGATGCCTACTTTTCCAGAGTTGGCCGCCTACATCAAAACATTTTGAAACCCCTGCAAGGTGTCATAATCCTTTTAGTTATTGTCTCCTCAGCTACCTTTAAGCGGCAAATGACTTCATCCGCGAGATCCTATTTCAACGTATTAGCATTTTTTGTTTAGGCAACTGTGGTCATGCTTTCAAAACCAAATCCTTTCGTCGGCTTGAAACACTCCAGGACGGTGTTCAGGAATATCTCCCGGCGCTGGTTCACAATCAAAGGACTGTATCTTTCGATAAATGCGTTTATTCCTTTCACAATCTCTTCTACAACGTTACACTCTCGATACCTATTCTCTGAATTAAAACTCCTACGCTAATGGCTTTTACATTCCATGGAATTTAATTACAACAATATTGCGGTTATATTCGAATTCTTGAGTCAATAAACCCTATTGTATTTCATTGCCTAAAATTATCTTATAACTATCCTTTGTTTCCCTAAATATAATTAAATCAGTACGTGATCCATCGCTTTACGCGATCTGTTCCTATAAGTGTCACGCTATGGTATAAACAATTTGCGTTACGCGGTATGGCAATTTAACTATTATCAGACACACTCCCCCTCTTGACCCGTCAGGGTCAAGCACACTTAAAGAAATCACATCCAGGTACGCTCAAGGAAAATAGTAAACGGATTAATGATCAAGCATGGTTTGCGTCTTCCAACGAGAATCCAGTGCAGCTGCATGCTGTGGGATTTCCCTCCTCGGAATTACTTGCTTCCCTGCATTTCCCACCGAATTTGCACTCCTTACCTCTAATGGATACAGCTTCCACACTGCTCTGTTAACAATAATGGGCTTCCCTTTAGTGTTCAATCTCAGCTTAGCACCTCTTACTATGCCATCCTTGCCTACTATCTGTTCCACCACCTTCCCCATGTTCCAATGAGACCTCTTTGCATTGTCCTCATGCACCAAAACTACATCGCCGATACCCACCTTGTATTGGCTCTCCTTCTTACCTTGATGATGTTCTTTCAGATCTGTCAGATATTCCCTTGACCATCGGTTCCAAAATGAATTCTCAACTTGGCGAGGTACCTGAACCTTCTTAGTAAGCCCGCCTCACTTTCTTCTTTGTCGTTCCTCATCTCTGGCAGACTCGGCAATCGGCGCCCATAGATAAGGTGCGATGGAGTAAGCATTTCTCTTCCAAGCTCGTCGTAATCATATGTTAGAGGTCGTGAATTAAGGGTCTCCTCCAGCTCCATCTACACGGTCAACAATTCGTCAGCATCAAGTCTTGCATTAGCCTGCGAACGCAGATGTATTTCCGGCTGTCACTGGTTATGTCGAAAATAATGTCTGCGAACTCGAGTCAAAGATTGATTTCCGTGACGTCAAAACTTTTGTTTTGTTGTTGACCATTAAAATTCACCGATAGAATATGATACTCGCATACACGCCGACACCGCGGGAGCTGGTGACAATTTTAGAATCTTGAATTTGATCGCAATGAGCTATTAGCGCCATCAAAACACCAAAGAAGATTTTAACTTCCGAGGTTTGTTTGCTTTGCAAGGCAAAAGTTTCTAGTGAAGAAAAGATAAAGGTGTTTGGAAAAAGTACAGTGGCCATTCATTCACTGATTCTGTGTTCAACTGAAGTCAATGTGTCCGTTTACGGGCAAGTTTAAAACACGATACTTTCACGCGTGATGTGACATATCTCTGACCTGAGTTTAGCTCTAACAAAGAATTTGGGGAGATTCACCATTCCTATAAAAGGTGATTCTCTGTATATTCCTCTCAGCAAATTGGTTGATTCTCTATTGTGCTAAACTTGTATAAAGTAACATGCAGGCCCGCAAACGTTAGCCTCTTAGTGAATTATGGCCTTTGATCTGCTCAACGGAATAATTTATTCTCTCAGTGGAGCCTTTAATAGAATCTTAATGCCATTGTGTTTGCTACCTCTGTGGCAATTTTTATTTAAGTTTATTGGCTCATTTATGTTGCAACTATTGAATTGGTTGGTTCAGTGGCCTTTGATTCTCTATTATCATGATCTTTTGTTTATAAGCCTGTGGTTACATTACAGGATAATCTTTCATGATGTTTATCACGGACGGTTATGCGGGTCTCGTATTGGAGTCCTTTCAAGGCTATTGTAGCTTAGAAGAGTGCACCTCCATTATTTTGTTGCATTACTAGCGTCCAACAGGCGTTAGTGTTTTGTAACCGTCAACTTACCATGTTGGAATTAAATTCTAGGATGCTGTATAATGACCTTGTTTGGCGAATGTTTAGGTTGTTTTCTTCTCACATCACGAAACAGTGGGAGTCGTGTTAAGCCTGTCTACTCTACCATTTTCATCCGCTCTGATCTCTAACACGGAGCTGACATCACTGAGTACAATATTGTGCTTATTCCATGTGAATTTAAGCTGCTGAATTTGTCCTTCATCAGGTTAATCAGCAGTGAAACAATGTTCTAAAATACAACAGACTTTCCAACTCCAGCTTCACAAAAACATCGCTCTTCGATTCAAAAACAAATCGCAAGGTTTCCTCTTGATGCTTATGTGGCTATCAAACCCGAAAACTTTCCTGAACTCATCCTCTGCAATTTTTTAACACGCATTTGCGAGAGCTCCACGCACAATCTCTGTGTGTTACCTCTTCAGATATGCAAGGTGAAATGTGATTGGTTTTTAAGCGCTGACGTCACGGAAATCGTTCTCGTGGCTCGAGTTTGCAGACGTTATTTTCGGTGGAGAAATCCGACAGCTGGAAATACATCTGCGTTCTCGCAGGCTAGTCTTGCATTCCCAAGAACCTTTCTAAGACAACGCTTCATGGTACCGATCAGGCGCTCGAAAAATCCACCCCACCAAGGAGCCCACTCCAAGTTGAACCTCCAATCCATTCGGTTGCCTTCTAAATGCTCTTTTACCTCTTGGTTGTCATGAAGTTGCCTCAACAACTTATCGGATGCCTTAAAGGTCTTGGCGTTATCAGAAACAATCAACGTTGGTGTTCTTCTCCGAGGTGCGAACGAAGGTGCTTGTACTCAAATCTGTCACTAGGTCTAAATGGACTGCTCGTGTCACACAACACGTAAACAGGGCAATGTAAACCTTAGACATTTCCCCAGTTTGTGACTTCACGAACAAAGGACCAGCAAAGTCTACACCTACCTTGGAAAACGGCATAGCCTCTTGTACTCGAAAGTCTCGAAGCACTGCTACTGGAGGGGTTACAAAGGCTTTTGCCTGTTTCCTTTTGCATATCACACATTCTCTTAATATTTTCTTAACTACTTGCCTACCTTTTGGGACCCAGAACTGTGACCTCAGTTCTCCCAGCATTGAATGAACTCCACTGTGTTTCACTCTCCTATGGCACTCTTTGATGACTAATCTTGTGAACCGACAACACCCATCCCAGGCAGGTCTCTATGGCGACTGGTTCACCAGTCTCCCCCCATATGGTTCTCCCCTTTTGAAACGACCAAAGGTAATCTGCTCTGATCAGTAAGTCGATGCCCAGAACCTCGTCCTTAAGATTTACATCTGAAAACCAGAGACCTTGAAGATAAGAGTATTCGCCCTTTCTGATTTCAATGTGTTGATTTCCAATTTCCGCTATGGTGGGGACCTCGTAAGCCTCAATTTTTACTCCATCTCCCCCTGCAGAGGGAACACGTCCAGCTCGTATACCGCCCTCAACCCACAATCTTTCGTTCGCTGGCTAAAAGTGCTAATCTCAATCCATTCCTTACCTTTTAATGGTGCACCAGTCATCTTCACAGCTCAAGTGGTAATAAAGGATCTGTGACTTCCTGCCTGGAATAACACTCTCACTCTTACACTCTCATTATTACCCCTGACAACAGCTTGTGCAGTTTGCAAGGTGACCCTCCCCAAGGCCCCAACATGAAAGGTGGGACTGGTAACTGTTTGAGTAGTTAGCAGCATGTTGCCTCCCCCGGATCCCATGGGTTGGGTTCGTTTTGGCAACAAGGTGCTGGCAGAGTTCAGTCCTCTTCCTGTTTGTCCCTTGTCCTTGTCGGGTGGGTAGGGATTTCTAGTCGCAGCACAATGTTCTTCCTTCAATTCAAGTTCAGTCAAAAGTTCCTTCAGCAAGCCTTCCATTTTCCATTCGTGATGTTTCTTTCCTCGTGTGATCTGTAACCGCACCCTTCTGGTAGTTTGCAATAATAGCTGGCACAACAATTCCTTTGTAGGTACTTGCATCCACATTAAGAGCCTTCAATCGTCTATGATGTACTTCGATGGTGTCATAAAGCCTACGAAGGCCTGCTGTGTCCTTGTCGTGGTAAACTGGATTCACGTTCAAAAGATTGCTCGCGTGTGCTTGTTCAATCACAATAACCTTTCCAAATCGATCCTAGAGACTTCATAATTCACAGTCGTAAGGGCAAGTCCTGAAATGGCCATTTTCGCAGCTCCTCCAAGAAGACCGCAAAGATATGAGAATTTGTCGACACTCGAAAGGGTTGTATTCGAGTGAATGGAGCTTTCATAGTAGTCCCAGAACTCCAGCCATTCCTCAATCTTTCCATTAAACCGCTTCACCTCTAATTTTGGAAGCTTCACACGCACATTTTGAATCGTAGCTAGCGTACCTTCACTAACTCCAGCTCTCTGGGGATGTTCCTGTTGAGAGCTCTGTGGTTTTTGCTTCAACAGTTCAGCTAGGGCAGCAATCGTTGCGTTGATATCTCCCTTCCAGTTTCCTGGGACTTGAACCTCTTCTGCGATGTCTTCATTGGTGACGCCCTCCTCGTCTATGAGATTACTCAAAATCTCTTTGTCTAACTGCCTCAAGCAAGTCAATTGTTCCTCGAGACTTGCCTTTAACTGAGCGATTTGCCGTCGTGTCTCTGCGGTACATTGTCCTGCAACGAGTTCCTTTGCCTGGGGTAAAACTTGGTTGACATACGCCCTATGTCCTCCTCGTGACTTTCGTTTATTCGCCTTCACGGCCTCTGTCATTTCTGCTTGTAAAATCACCTATTTGACCCTCCCTGCGATAATGTTAATCCGGCTCGAAGGACCAAGTGTTTGGGAATATCTCCCAGCGCTGGTTCACAATCAAAGGACTGTATCTTTCAATAAATGTGTTTATTCCTTTCACAATCTCTTCTACAACGTTACACTCTCGATGCCTATTCTGTTCTGAATTGTAACTCCTACGCTAATGGCATTTACATTCCATGGAATTTGATTACAACAATACTGCGGTTATATTCGATTTCTTGAGTCAATAAACCCTGTTGTGTTTCATTGCCCTAAAGTTATCTTATAGAGTGTGTGCACTTGACGTCATCAAATTCTCAATCCAAAACAAAAAAGCCACTAAAGGCTTTATCCTCATCAGCCATAAGAGGTACCAAATTTATGGCTGTTTACAACTTTCCAGCTCAATAGCATCCTTCATTTGGAAACCAGCGCATTTTGAATTTCGAAGTTATGGCAGTGCGTGACATAACCCTACGATCGCATTTGTCGAAAAATATACACTTATCGTGATTTTTAGCGATTTAAGGAGTACTTTTGTAAATAGTTTTTGGTTCGGTTCAGATAATCAGTCCACTAAATAGCCAAAGTAAGTTCCTGATGTTTACACTATTTACTGGCCGCCATGTTGGAGGACTAAAGAGTCCTCCAACATGGCGACCCCATACTAAGCTCTGTAATTTTGTGCAGCACATTTCGACGAATATCTCAACTTTGGGAGAACCCACACACCTTAAACTTGGATAACTGTCTTCTTTATTTGTTGTTTACAATATCTCAATTTTTTACTTCATTCAATGCACGGTTTTTGATTTTATTTTTTATTGCGTGACACTGCACACACTCTATAACTGTCCTTTGTTTCCCTAAATGAAATTAAATCAGTATGTGATCTATCGCTTTACGCTTTATGCGATCCATTCCTATAAGCGTCACGCTATGGCATAGACAATTCGCATTGCGTGATATGGCAATTTAACTATTATCCCACAAACGGAGAAAAGTCCTTGGATAAAACGCAAAAACAAAACCAGGATCAAAAAAGACCATGGCACTGACGTATGGGCCTGGAACGTGACTGCGACACTATCACTTTCCCGTGAAGCTCAAGTTTGTATACTGTGAACGTTAGGGGTTCTGTTATTTCATTGGCTTGTGGCTTTTCAAGTTGACACATTCGTCTGTGAAGGCGTGATATGCGTATGAATCTTTAGAAGGCAAAAACTCGTACTCCTTTTTTGAGCGAATCCCTTCTCCTTAAACGAATAAATTGGGTATGATGTAGATTTGACGGTTTTCCGTGAAAAATGGTCAGAACATTCCCTGATAGATATAGAACAAAAGCATGTCGGCGATTTCCCTTATTCTAAATACTTTCCTCGTGGCGGCCTTTAACTTAACAGGTTACATGAATGTTTCGATAGTTGAACATGACAGATCTATAAAAAGACAACCAATAGAAATAAGACAAAATGCTGACACATATTTGGAGATTGATGCTTTGTGATTAACACTGCACAGTTATTTGCATGACCAATCGCATTTGATACCCGATTAATTCGCTGGAATGTCAGTCGGTTATTTTGGAGTTGACAGCCTCTGCTGCCTTTGGAAAGCAAAACACAAAACAAAACATAATGTTATCGAATTTTACATTTTATAACCTTTCTTTTGATATATAGTTTCCTTGAAAACAGCGTGCGTACGAATTTTTTTCTGAAGGACACCTGTGAAGGTTTGAAGTAACCTTAAGGCCAGTCAGTGTTGACTAGTATCCAAATGTAAACATTAAGTTTTAACTTGCAGTCATCTGCATGGCAGCAGTTTGATATTTGACCAAGGCAGCTGCATACTTGGATGGTCTGTTGTTAACAAAGTCATTCAATAGGTATTCCTGAAGGAACAAATAAGCTCTTTTGGCTTCCACTGGATATTCAAAGTCAAACAGGTAGTAGACCCCCATTAATGCAGGAACTCCATTACTGATACTTGACGCTTCAAGTATTGAAACTGAACTGCTAACTACGTATGTTTGGCAACTTTTGCCTCCACCTCTTTTGATTACAAGATAGGGTGATGGGGATGGAGGTTTTCTAAGTACCTCAATGACAGACTTGCAATCCTGAAATTAAATTAATCAGCCATCATGCACAGCATATATCAACTGCTTTGAACTTATGCTTGTATTGCTTTCCTTTGGAGATCAGTTACATTAAGTAGTCTTAGCTTATAAATATAATGTAGGTTTGGTAAGGATAATTAGGGTTCCAAATAGTTTTTCCGGGCCCTAATCTTGACAGTGACCAGCAGATTGCGTATTGTGTGTGCGCACCATGTTTATAACAGAGAAGCTGAACTGGAATTTAATTTGTTCTTCCACTAAGAATGATCAGAATGCGAAAAATGTGTCAATCACAACAGTTTGTCACATGGGATGCAGGCTTTCCTGTCACATGGAAGGTCAAAGTACGTTTTGCTGACTTTATCACGACAGTTTGTCACATGAGATCCAAGCTTCTGTCAACCAATCTCAAGCTTTCGCAGGAAACAATTTAAAAACCCAGCCCTCGTTGAAAATGTTTTTTTGTTTTACTAGGACTTGAGCTCGGAACAGATAGAAATTTATATTCGTTTGAATCGTCAATGAAATGACCTTGTACGGATACGTTTGCCCTGAGGGTCAACAATAATCTCTGATTACGCCGAACGGGCTGAATACACGCTTTGCAAAAATCTCTTTACAAACCCCAAGTTTGAAGCTATATAACACTTCTATCATACATTGACAAAAGCACAATCTATTCCTTCACAATCCAGGTTTATCGTGTTAAGATCTCAACAAAATGGAAGAAAACCAGAATTAAATTATAAGAATTTGTTTTCGCCTCGCGTCATTGCTTGACTCAAAAAAGTAGCCACGGTTGCCCATAGCTACCAAAAAACATGAACAAAACAAGCCGATGTTTCGGTCAAAAAATCCCAGTTATTTGCCTGAGAGCTAAACCTTGAATGGGAACACTTTCAGAACTTTTGGTGTGTGATTTAGTAAAAAAAATGACCTTGGCAGGCTAGGAAAGAGAACGAAAAAAACAACAGACAGCATATTACCGTGATAATTATTCAATGCATGGAAATAAAAATAAAGCTTGCTTCTGGATAATTTCACCCTTAAAGGCCAGCAAATGGTCCCAAATTACAGTGTACTCTCTGTATCCTCACGAATGTCCTGACTTCCATCTCTGAAAGATTTTGCCTTAATTTTTGAGCAAATAAACATTCCTCTGCGACTGGCTGCTATATTCTCCTTGAATATTTAATTAGCTAACTTGACAAAACTCTCCAGAGGGGGGAAAATGATGAAAAGATGATTTGAAAGTAACACTAATTCTCTGTCACGCTTTCAATGAAGTGGTCTTTCA
The DNA here is from genome assembly GCA_019787425.1 of Platygyra sinensis. Lineage (NCBI taxonomy): Eukaryota > Metazoa > Cnidaria > Anthozoa > Scleractinia > Merulinidae > Platygyra > Platygyra sinensis. The sequence continues at coordinate 62,496 of JAHPZR010008791.1, read as the reverse complement.
AATATTTCCTTTGCAGACAAGGCATGCATTTTTTTCCTGCCCATTCCCAACATATTAAACAAAAGCTCTTCAAGTGCATTCAGGTCTGCACTTTCTAACCTGTGGTTACTACTAGTTTTACCTCTATTGGTGACCACACCCTATAACCCAAGGGTTCAACTGTAGCTCAAATGTGCCTCTTTCCTAAACTAAAGATTTAACATAGTAACATTGATAGGTGCATCACAGCATTCATTAGGTGAATGGAATGAACAACACAAATAATGATCTACATTTTGCAGTATCATACAGAATACATTAACTAACTGTGATTGCACTTTGTCTGCACATTTCCTTTCCATGGGACAAAGAATTGCTTGAAAAATGCAACTGGAGGTGAAAATAAATCAGGTAATGGACATCTTCTAAGCTTACCTCAGCAACAACAACCACAAAATCAGACATTGTTACTTTGGTTTTCTTGACACCAGGGAAAAGCTTTGCGAGTTGAATCAAGACATTGATCTCTTCATCTGTGGTATCTGTGGTATTAAAATGAAACAATTAATGCCTTTTGCATGTATAACACAGTTTTGGAAGACTGATGAAGTTATGTACTCATGGCACTGGCCCCTTCCCTGTCCCCATCTTCAAATTATTCATGCACATAAAATGTAGTAATAATTACCATTGTAATAATTAAAATTAAAGTAAAATAAATAACTAAACAATAAAAGGGACAGTTGAATTAGTGATTTACATAAGTATTTATTTCCTGATTTAGTGCCTCCCCCCAAAAAAATGAAAAAGAGTGAAAGATAAATAAATAAACAAAAAAATACCTTGCTTTTGTTGTTGTTTAAAAGAATTTAGGCCATTTTCCACTATGAGCCAAGCACTGTTGGTGAAGTATCTCTTAAGATATTGTGTTGCAAGCAGAAATTCATCTGGCTCAAGTTTCCACTCTTCTGGTAATACTTCTACACTTTCTTGATCAAAGACTTCATCTTTTGCAACAGCAGTGCATGCTTTAACGTCATCAAACGAACTTGCTAAGTAATCTAGTCTTTCTCTCGTCGGTCACTGAAAAAAATTGAAAGTGGGCTAATTTACTTGCCCTGCCATTGATAAAAACCCTCAACTTTTCAATTCCAGCGATTACTACCACTAATTCACCCACACATCATGTTCAATCTGGCTAGGGATAAATCTTATAATTAAATCTTGATGTGTACATTGAAAATTGTCAGTTCAGTAGTTGACAACTGCTAGTTGAACCTCCCACTGAGAAAAGAGTGTCATTTAGGTCTGGCTGGCCTTATTGCTATGAGAGTGGACACAAGAATTAGAGCTTCAACTGTACTTTTAATATTATATACTGTTTACTCCAATGCTGTATTTCTAGGAACTCGTGTAAATAAGTTAATACTTGAGGTTTTTATACTCACTTAAACTGAAGGTGTCATCAACATTCTGATCATCATGGCCATTATCACCAAGGATTCAGAGAAAATGTGGAAGAACTTTTCTCCAGATGGCTACAATTACACCAAACTCTGTGACTGGTACCTTTCTCCTTGATAATGCTCTGAATATTTGCGTATTTTGGACATTTTGGTGGTTTTGAGGCTGGATCTTGGCCAAATTAGCTTTAATCTGGTCGAAAATGCATTTGTAACACATCAGCTAGCCCTACTTGCCACTAAAATCATGTTTTACGAACTTTTGGCTTGGGCATGTCAGAAATCAGAATTTTGAGATTTTGGACGAGAAGGTGACCTACGTCTTAAGGCTTTTCGATTTTTGAATTTTTTTTCCTGTCCCTTTTTCTCCTTTTCTTTTTGCTGCAGGGATTGACCTTTTACTGGGCTTCCTTGTGGTTAAAAAACTTCTAAGAAAGAGTCATCTGAGGTGGCCAATTTTTACCAAGGAGCAGCTAGGTGTTGTGACAGGAAATTTTGCTCTGAGTTTTTCACTCATCATTTTGAGCATTTTTGTGCATATCTCAGGCGCCATTAGGCCAATCACTCTGATCTAGGCATCACTGGAAAGATCTTTTCCTCCTGCAGAAGTTGAGTATTGATGATGCCAATTTTGGTCAAAAGTGATGATGTCAGAAGTGGAAGAAAGCCCAAGGCCTGTCATTGGTGGTTACGGGTGGCACAGGAGTCAATGGGTTAAACTATAAAACATTGAGAAGAGATGACCACAAAGTTATTGTTATTGCAATTCCATTTTATACCAATAAGAAAACTATTCTTGTGTTATGCAAAACTTAATTATGCAGTGGTCATGCAGGTGGTTAAAGTTACTTACATAGATCTCCTTGCCATTGATAATCCATTCTTACAATGTTTTTTGGACAGGATTTTTCCCATCTGAAAGTTTCAGCTGCTGCTGAAGGCGGACCTCAAAAGTGACTGACAGAAGTTGCTTTATTACATCAACGTCGTGGTTTTTAGCTGTTTTACTTTGGTCCTCTTGTAATCTTTTAATGTTTCTTTCTACAACTGCTGGATCTGCATCCAAGTCTGCCAAGTACAGTATGAGTACAAAAAACAAGTATTACTCATATTTTGATCCATTGTGCAGTACAAAAAGCCCATCGCTGTAGATGGTTGGTGGTTGGTGATTATGTTTTCAGAACTAAATCGAGGCATGAACCTTTCATTTTAACACTGAACACTTTCTAGAAGCTGTTTTAACATACAGCATAAATATTTTCAAGTTCCAATATAAATTCACTTTCATATGGCCTATGCACTTTCCTGGGTCATTTGCTTCAACAACAAGGCACTTTTCTTTGGTACAAATAAACATTACTTCCTTGGTCAATTTTCCATGACCCCATACATGAATGAAATTATTTACTGCAAAACCAAGTTTATTAAGTTGTTTTAATTTACCATCAATCGTTTTCTTCTTCTTCTTCTCTTTGTTGTCTTCAAAATCCGGGCTCGGTTTATTTTCACGATATCTCCAGTTTTCTAATTTCTTCAGGATTCCCTTTTTGAGTGAATAGTAGTAGTAGGCCTCCTTTGGTTTAAATCGACCATGGAAACTGTGTCCTATCACTGTGAATATTGCAATTAAATTAAAAATAAGGAACATTTTATTAAATAAATGTGAGCATAACCAAACACTCAGGAAAACTGAAGTAATTTCACTTAAATTCAGAACAAAAACTTCATTCTCATTTCTTAAATTTTGTAAAGGGCCCTTACAAAATACACCTGCAGCTGGCAAATTTGCCATTAATTTCACACTTGACTTCACTGAGACCCTAGCAGCAGCCATTTTAGCCCTGACCTCGCCTGGCAATGCCTGTTACTTATGTAATGGCCACTGCACCACTTCCTACATGAGACAGAATTTGTTTTCCAAGGGTTTTGTGCTTTAACAGACAACACGCTGCGATATTGAAGTCTCCCCCAATACACCTATGGAACTTTATTGTAAATATATAGTACTCAAATAACCTCACTAGGAATGTCCAAGATTATGGAAGCCAAGTTATAAAAAAATCTCACCTATTGTCTGAAATTAACCTTTAATCCTGACCGCTCCTTGGCAAGCATGCTGCATTGATCTGCATCGGCTGGTACTGGATACTTTGAAATTACCAGTAGTTGTTTTGCCAGCCATTCACAACATGTAGGGGAAGGAGTATCAGGATAAACCCAGATACAGGTTGACACAGTTAATCACTTTTGCTCTATCTATGTCAGAGATATCACCCTTCCTCAGATTGGAATCTGTGATTTTTCAAATTTTGTTGGTACAACAAATTCAGTGGGAAGCTCTTTTGGCCTGTCTTTATCTGAAATACAATGTAGGCTTGGCAGAAACTTTTGTTCGGACGGAGTGCTTTTCTGTGTGGGTGAGAAAGAATCACTCAGGCTGTTCTCACATTTTTTGTCAAATGAAGATCTTGATGACAGTGTTGCTGTATAGGCAATTGTAGACTGAGTTAACAAAATATAAAGCATGGTTAAGTATGATAAAGTATGTAACAATGTGTTTAAAGATGATATACGACATGAGAAGAAAGATAAGTAATTACTATAAGATTTTTAAGCTAATAATTTGCCTTTCACATGTGACTCCATCCGGAAAACTAATCACGACCCAGGACACATAAAATGATTTATCCCCTCTGGTAATAAATCTCGTATACTTCACTTTCAAAATTTGAGCCCCTGGTCTCATTGGGGTACATCATAAAATGCAGTTACACAAGAAAGGCAAACACTTACAACAACAATTTCATAGTAAAAAAGAAGAGCACTTAACTTGACAAACACATCAAGCTCCATGTACGAATTATTAGTCTGCTCTGGTGCTTCCTAAGCTTGTTGTTAGTTTGTATAAATTCAGCTTCCAGTGATTTATTTGCCCTGAACACCATCTTAAATGATGGTTTCAGACTGGTGAATAGACACTCTTCATACGTGGCTTTTTATTTTAAATTCTATAGCAACAATCCTTGACTCTGGCTACAACTGATGTTTGTACAGCCAGTGGTGGTGTCACACAACAATGAAAACTAAGTTGTCTGTATTTGTGTTAATATACATCACCATTCTTATACAGATATTCCTGCTCAATACATACACAATACACAAGGCAGTAGAAATGGCCTGTTTCCTTGAAGTTGATGTTCTCAAAAGTGTTGCTAGAAGAAACTTCTCCTACAGCTTTTACTTTTCACAACATCTTCAGCATCTCACACAGTTTTTGGATTTGTGCACAAATCAACAGCTTTCAATTTCTTTTCTGAACTCTGAAAACCCTGTTGCACAGAGACAAAGGAAAAAATGGATCAACGTTGTCTTGGCAAAGAGGAAGAACTGGGAGCCTTGGAAAATGTCTTCATTGTGCTCGATACACTTCAAAGAGGAAATTATAGTGGTGCATGATAATCACATCACCTTTGTTTGGCTGATTGATCTTCGCCAATCTGTTATGGGGGGGAATTAACTTCTGCCCATAACAGAGTCCTAGTTCTTTTGCCAACATACACGTTGATAGAACTTAGCTGGAAATTATTCCTTTCTGAGGTCATCAGGTGACACAGCATTGGCTTGCTGTAGTAAAGTAGAGGTGCTTGCCTCTTCAATTTGGTGGGAATTAAGGCTTTTGCATTTTGTAGGCGGCTGCCTAAGAACCTTGTAGTCGTAAGGTTCCCATGGACTCAAACTCGTTGAAGATAAGGTGTTCAGCTTTTATTGTCTTTGCTCTCTGATAGCTTGGCCATTTTGTGCTTGATGTCAAGGTGCTTCAAAAGTTCCTGACCAACAGAACTTTGATTTGTTTCCCTTTAGGTTCCTGGTATCTTACAAAGATGGAGATATGAGGGAACTATTTTCTTTACTGAAATTTGCTGAGCTTCAGTTTACATGTTTTCCTGCTACCATTGTACCTCGACAAGGCAGACTATTCAACATATGTATTTCAAGGCAGTTATGACGATCAGTAAAATAGTTTTACATATCACTAAATGAGCACAACAATTATGAAATATTTAATGATTGTCGATGTACTTTATTTCTTATTGAAGTATTAAAAAAGTGCCCTCAGGTGTAAATAATTTTTTGAAATAACATTGACAACATTACCTATAAAACAGATTAATATTTTTCACAATATATGACAACCATTAAGGCATTCATTTTATTGAGAGGAAAAATGGCTCATCTGGACTATGTGTGGCATGACAGGTTGTTGTTGTGCCTTTTAGGATTTACCAAAGCTTTATATGTGAAAACAACTGTTACCTTGTCTGTGGGTGGTATGGTTAACCTGAGCCAGAGTTCTTTTATGGGACATCATTGAAGACACATCGGTCAGTTGGTTTGGGAACTTAACAGTTAATGGACTGGCAGGATCAAATTTAGTGCCTTGTAGATGGGCAGTGCATCTAGGATAACTGCATTTTCTTCAACAGTAACTGTGATGACTGGCCTAGTAAGCTGCTTGGCTACCCTCTCAATCAAGTTGGTTATTATGTTACATGAATGGTTCTTTGCAGACACATTTCTGGGAAAAATTAAGGGGAATTGGGCTTTGCAGTCAAATTATAAAATCTGTTATCTAATTTCTTACATCTTGCTTTGACTCTGCAGAAGACATTTGTCAAGTTTTTTCTCTCCTAAGCAGATTTGTTGTCTTAACCCCTTCCCTACCACAGCCAGACACCCTCTTCAACCAGCAGCCATTTTGAATTTGTAATGAGATTCAAAATTTGGCTTTAAAGTAGCAAATTCTCATTTAAATTACTAATTTTAATCTATGTTAAGCATTTTAAATGGTTTTAAGAACTACAGACCAATAAAAACTGATTTTAGCCCACCCCCTCAATTGCCGGTGGCCATCTTGGATTTTTGCAGGATTATTGTTTTGGTTACAGAAGTACCTCTAATCTTGGAGAATAAGCATTTTCACCTGTAAATTGCTTATAATAAGGTACATGAAAAGAATAAAGTTCATTATCAATGTTCAGTCTAATTCAGTGTGGTAAATTTTGAAGCAAAGGTCCTGGACAAAGTCCTGGCTTGTGGGCACATTCCCCACATTGGTATCAGCTTTCTTTTCTTTTTTTGCCGGTGCAATACAACACATCTCTTCTGTGGATGCTTCTTGCTCTGTGTTGGGGGATAAGGTCTGAAAAGTGGTGACCAGAGAAACGATCAGAAGCTGTAGGGGCAGAGGGTTCAGTAGCATTCAAGCTTTAATCTCCGTAGTGGCTTTCTGCCACCTTCCCTTGCATATGGAATGTGACCATCCAAAAGCCCTTTTTCAATGAAATGGAAAGCCACCTTTTTGGTCCACTTCATACTTTTTCTCATTCAGGAGTAGGTGCCAATCATCTCATCATTCTTGTCAACACCCCCATGTACTTGTTGTAGTAAGATACAAGTTGGAGCTTTGTGATCGCATTACCATGTTTGTCACGCTTTCTGGTATTGATGATGTTTGCCTTGTGGATTGTTGAATTTAAATAGATTTCATTTTTGTCCTTGAGACGAACAGCCAACATGTGTATATGCCTTTGGAACCTGTGCTCACCTTTTGGCAGATTAGGGGTTGTGAATGTAGCTGGAAGCTTTAGCGGTTTTTTTGGGCAGTGCCACTAGCAGCCATGTCATGTTCTGACAGGTAAGTAAAAAGGACTTCTCTGGTGTACCAGTTATCCACATAGACGTGATACCCCTTGTCCAGCAGATTTCCCATCAGTTTGGGGATGATGGCACTGCTGAAACCCAATCTGTTGACTAATTGCCGATCAGCTGCATGCCTTTCTTGTTCCTTGCCAAGGTAAACATAAGAATTCCAAAAGTAGCCTGAATTCTCACAAAAATTGAACATTTTTATTCCAAATTGAGCCTGCTTGAGGGGGATGTACTGTCTCCCCTTCCAGAGAAGCAACTCCTCCTCCACTGAGGTTTCCTTCTCTGGGATGTAAGCATAGGTGATCCACAAACTGCATAACTTCGTAAAGCCTGTCATGGTTTGGGTCATTTGGGTCAAACTGAGAATTGTCAGCATAATGAAGAAACTGTAGAATAGTTTGAGAACGGTTGCAGGGCATAACATCCCAGGTCTTGTGTAAGGTACCTGTTGATGAGTTCTTGAATGTGATGGACACTGTCGTGATCTTGGCCGGGGTCATCAGTTATCACAAAGAGGTGCTCTTTAATGGTGTAGGGGTCTTCTTCTGTGCTTTCAACACCATTAGTGGCTTCAACTGCATGACGACACACAATGGAAACATGTAGAAAAACTAGCCACATCAAAGTATTCACTTTGTGTTTCATCTTGCCTCGTGCATGTGTATCCCTCTGAATAATCATGAATACAGAGAACATGACCAATGGAGAGGTGTTCCAGCAAATTATCAAGCTGTTCCCGCTGCCAGCGAGCCATAAAAGAGTGGCTTGGATGGACCTTCAGGAGATCTTTAAAGTAACTGAACAGCTGGAATGGGGACATTTCTTTTTGAACTTACGAGATTTGTCTTTTTTCTCGTCCATCAGGAAGAAATTTTCCAGTCAAAACATATTCTTAACAAGACCAGCGTACCAAACCCTCTTCACTCGTTTCTTCAGGAAGTAGAGCAAAACCATCAACTCCACAGGAAGTGCACTCTCTTTCCAAGCAAGTTATCGTATGATAACTTTCACCATCCCCTTTTGGTCAAAGAGGGAGGTCAACACATTCTGTTAAGGTCTTGGGAACTGGATTACTCTGATCAAATTGATAACTACTGCTTTTCTGAATTTCATGCAAGCAGTTAAAACCATTTTTGTTTCATCATGTTTCCTACACAAGGAAGATTGTGGTCTCTTTCTTTTGCTTGCTTGACAAAGAAAGGTTTTAAGTTTTCAAATTTGTGCTGTTTGACTTGAATTTCTGGGTGCAGCTCTTAAAATTCCATGTAAGCCTCAGAGTTTTTTTCAACAACAACAACAACAACAACAACAAGGTTTTTTTGAACTGTAAATTAAATTAAGCACAAATTAAACAGGAAATAAATTAAAAATACGTACAGTTGCTGGTCACCAAAAATAACTAAAGAGCTAAACTAGTTGGGTAACCACCATACATTAACCTTGAGTGCTACCCCTAACCCTAACAAGAATCATACTAACCCTAACCTTGTTCCGTAACCCTAACCTTCAACGTTAACCCTAGTTTCGAGCGGTAACCCTAACCCTGACTCTAATAAAACTGGGAACTCTTAACCCTAGGAGTTAAAGTCAGCATTTGAAAAAAACTTCAAAGAGAAACAACGCTAATAGTACTGTGTAACAAAGCAGTTCCAAAAGACGCGGACTGTGACATGCAAGTGTTTTAGCATACTTTATTTCTGGAATACGCAATAGAAACGAGGGGAAATAAGTGCAAGGCAGTTTTCTACAGCTATAAACAAATTGGCATGCGAAGTTTGCAGCTGTGTTGGCCATGTTCGATTTCAGCGAAAAATCTAGCGGACATTCTTGCACGTGGCCTTTCAACTGAGCTTACATGCTGCGTGAAATGAACTTTTCACGGTTCTCTAAGTGAAATCAAAGTCCTTGAGCGGCGCGATAATGTGAAGTCAAAATTTCAACTGTCCGTAAATGACCTGAAATCAACATTGTCTAAAGCTTGCGCGTTGCGTAAAATTAACATTTGCCTGTAACTTGAGTGAAATTAACGTCTTTGCGGTCGCACGTTAACGTGGAATCAACATTCTAACGGTTTTTACCTCAAATCAGCATTTTTTTCAAGGTTGCACGCTGCAAAGATCAATATTCTGCGGGATTTTAAGTGAAATTACCGTCTTTGCAGTCACGTGCTGGCGTGACAACAAATACAAGTTTTTGCATACGTAATATCTCGAAAACGAAGAGCAAACCAGCGAAAAAAAATACAGGGTAATGTTTTTCTATTCAATTGAAAGCGGCATGCAAAATTTCAGGCGCTTTTGCAGAAAAAAAGAAAACCACCTAAGATCGTCACTTAGCACCGTTTTGCACTCACCCCTTCATTTTTTCTTTCCTCACTTGGACTTTAGCACATGCCTCATACTTGACCTGTTTCACATTGTTCTTTCTAGTTATCTCTTTGCTGGTTTATCTTGTATGTTTCCGTTGTTTTGCAACAGATTCACGTTTTTCTTGTCTTCTTTCCTTCATTCTCTTGATTATTTTCGGGTTGTTTTTTTCTATAATGAAGCCTATTCCTTTCTCTCTTTTCAGCCTCTCCTCACTGCTGGGCTGCTTTTTGTGTGAAACTGTAGGATTGCTTCTTTTGTCTCCATTGAAATTCTTGCAACCACGTTCTGAAAACATGTGCTTGATCACGCTGAATTGATTGCATAATTTATTCTAGCCCTTAAGAATCCCTTGGGACACCCTGATTGTTGTTTGTTGCAAGAATGACGCAGAATGTTTCATCTGTACCCGAGAAATGGTGGATTTTCGATGGGAGATTTTGGAGGGAAGCATGCTTATAGAGGCTTCGTTATGCTTA
>JAHPZR010008791.1:35000-47500 GCA_019787425.1 Platygyra sinensis | reverse complement strand
AAAAAAATATAAAACTTCAGTTCATTCAATCAATAACAGTTTCTTTATGTACGCAGTACTGGAATTTTATAAGATTTTTATACCCTTTGAGGGATAAAATAGAAGCGGGGGCAGATTTAGTGAGAACTATTTAATAAGTCCATAGATCTAGTTCAGGATAGAAGCGTTTGATGAAATAGCGAAAACCAGTAGATCGCGAGTAGTACAAGTAGGTTTTGCACTCGTGCAAGTAGATGAAGTAGTCGCATAAGAAGTGCTAGATTCAAATTTGGTTGATGACTGGCACCAAGAAGTAGCAGAGTGCCAGTGAAAAACACTTGAAATAGTGATGGCTTCGGGTAACTTGGATCCTCTGATCGTACCACGGTGGCGGTGTAACTTCACTAAAAATCTCTTGCTAAACTAAGTTGTGCTTTGTTTTTTATTGCCTATGCTACGTGAACTAAGGTGCCCACAATAAAGACTCTTTCCTAGCAGCAAAACTTCTAGAACTATTAGAAATCACGATTCTATGAAAGCTTTGATTCTGAAATCACGTCATTGGCTGGAGTAATAACTGATAATAAATTGGTAGGAAATTTAATGCAATATTGATAAACGATAGCTGTTTCAAAACTAACACCTATAACATTTAATTATTTGTTATTTTTATTTAACTTTATGTATATAGGATATTACATAGCTGCGCAGAGATACGAAATTTCTCTTTGAGTGTTGAAAAATATTTCACGAGTGAGCGCAGCGAATGAGAGAAATGTTTTTCAAACACGAGAAAGAAATTTCATATCTCCAAGCAGACATGTAATTTTCTTTTTATTATATAAAATCCTCGAAATATAACAAAAGATGATGTTTTTATTATATAAAATCGTCGCAATACAGCAAAAGATTGTTTCAAAATTGACTGCATAAGCTTAAAAATCAGTTGTTTACTTGTATAAATCGTAAACAAGGCCAAGTTATTTCAATACAAATCCAATACAATAAAATCTATACAAATACAAAATGGTCCTGCCTTTCATTGCTGCTTTCAACTAGCCTTACGAGCTTCCGTTTCTTACTACTTTCAAATGTGCTTTCACATTTACCAGGAGAGGTATTCTGCTGCAAATTCACATTTATGTTGAATGTTCCTCCAGCAATTGTTCTGCTTATTAATGACCCAAGCCCTGTTAGAGGCATCTGAAGTCCTTCAGAGCTACGAACGCACTGATATTCTTCCCTAGCAAGGTGTGTTGTAGTTGTGGATGCGCGTGGTTCTTGCAATTGTCATTCTGGCCCCTGAACGACAAAATACCGGATATTTTTTCTTTTTGTTTGTCCGACAAGGATGAATAGTTGTTTATGGAATTAACGTTCCGGTGTCCTGTGATCTGCATGATTTGTGTCGGAGGTATTTCGTTGTCATTTAACTTCTGAACGAGGTGTTTACAAGCACTATGGTTTGTCTACCGCTTATTTTCTAGTCCAAGACAAGCCTCGTCTACCGTGTCTTTTAGTAAACTGTTGAGCTTCTTTACACCGACTGGCTGAACTTTATACCAGGGTTTAACTGATAGGCTGGATGGCTGAATGTTATTCACTGCCAAGTAAAATGGGGAATCGTCCATCTTCATGCTTTCTGGGCGCTTGCTTGCATAAAATTTGTAAACACGAACTGGATCTCTCTCAGCTGGTAGATAGAGAGCTGAGTACATTCTTGGCTTAATTTTCCGCATATCTCTAGGTTCAGATCCAGTTCTAGTTTTAGTCTGTTTCTCATGCGAGTATTCTAAATACTCTTTTCCATCGGGCGTTTGCTTGAGTTTGACATCTCCCCAGCATAACTCTCTCTGTTCTTTGCCGCCGCAAAGGCCAAAATGTATGGTCAAATTTAGCCACAAAGTGTTTATAGCGGCTTGAGGGCTTTCAATCCCGAGACATTTTGAAGCATACAGTTTTTCAATTTCCTTGTCTGTTAGGCCATCAGATGTCATAGGCTTGTTTCCAAATCCCTTGGCTTTTAGATCCATTTGTTTTGCTTTCAGGGTAGCCATTGTAGTTTTGAACTCAACATCAGTAAAAATTGTGAAGCCATAGTTTTGTTTGTTCAGATATCTCTGGATGCTTGAAAGAAAACCTCTCAAACTTGTTGGTTCATATTCTGAGCCATTTTTTTTCTAACACCAAAGATGAATTTCGAAAGGAGATAACTCAGAACTTGGAGTGAAAGCTCATGTAGAGATGTTGAATCAAGAGTTGATGTCTGAATGAACCTCTTGAATAACTTGACGTGGTACGCAGTTTTCTTCTTTGTATTTGGATTTTGTCGTCCTCTGATGAATAAGTTCAGTTCCTCATATGAGATCTTGACAAACCTGCTTGTGTCCATTTTATAAAACTAAACTTAACTTTGACTAGCGAAAAAGCCAAAGGAAAAGCTCTCAGCAGACAACGGGTGCGACAGTTCAGCAGACCACAAGTGCTTGACAGCGCGCAAGAATACTGTAAGCTGATTGGTCAAAAATGATATCTTCACATGTGAGGATATCGTATCGTTTTTATCAATTTGTTACCACTCGGTATGCCACTAACTTTTATATAATAAATGTATATATTCGTCTCATTTCTATTTTTAAGTAAATTTTTATAGTTATATATGTATAGTTTAATGGTTTAATAGTTTAATTAATTTATTGTTACATGCATGTGATCATATTTATATGTTAACACGTGCATTATAAATAACATTATTATTATTAAAATAGAATTCTTTAGGTTTGTTGTCTTTACATACACTATTCACGCAATTAAAACAGCATTTCAGAGGTGTTTAATCCATTTAGAGTTATCCTTCAGTTTGATTGTTATTTTGTTATTGAGGAGCTGATAACAGTCCGTTTTTCATGTTAGGTAATTCTATAGAGAACTCTGGGAAAAGTTGAAACATGCTATTGAACACTGTATCTCATCTGATCCATGAGGTTTCATAGCTCAGTGCATATAGTGTCCACCCTGTGTTTGGGAAGTCATGGGTTCATTTCGTGTTGGGACTCAGCTGAGTGATTGCTCTGAAAATCATGCCTTATGGAAGGAACCCTCTCTCTTTCTCTGAGCGCTTGGGAAATATAGAATTTCTGCCAAAAACTTGACAGGACATCACGGTAAATGCCTCTTAAGGACGTTCGCGCTAATTGTTTCTGCGCATCCTTACTGCGCACGCAAATTCACATGCCACGTCATGCATCGAGCGCGCGCGCTAATTACTAAAATGAACAATGATAGGGCAGATGGCCATTCCTATAGCTTTGATTGGATTTAACGATCTTGGATGTTCGGTGACCCCTACTTTTCTTTTCAGAAACAGATTTTATTTACAATTATCTCCACTTTGTCCAAAAATGAACAAAAAATCAATGTGGGAAGTTAAACAAATTTAAAGATTTCTGTCCAAGGGACATGGAATCCTGCCACCTTGCGGCTGCAAGGCGCGTGAAACTATGGTCGCTAAATGCGAACTTGTTCTTTGAGGAACCTCACCAGTTGACTAAATTCGCTTAATAGGTCCATTCAAACCATATTTGGCAGAGAACACTTCCCTTCAAAGCTCTGATTACAATATTTTGATACTTGCAGCCACTTTGGTGTTCTTCGCTTACGAAGCCCGATTTTCTCAGATTTAGGTGTTTTTCTGGGGATGTTATCTCCGAAACGAAGTCGGTGACCCTCCACTTTTTTTACATTTCTGACATCACTAACTCATCATCTTTCAATGGTAAAATTTTCAGAAAAAAATCAATGTTAGAAAATTTTCGCGCGAACGTCCTTAAGTCTTATTCTCTTTTGTCTCTCCCATATCCGTCTACCATGATGCTCTTCAGTTTGCAAGTCATTATACCATCATCAAGCAATTCTGTGATAAGGTCTTGAAGGGAAAGGGATCTCCTCACCTTTGAAATTCTGTGGATCAAGTCAAAGAACTTGTTTATTACTTAGTCTGATATACGCAAAATTAAAGGGGCATTGTCGCACTATTTGGCAAGTTTATAAAAAGCTAGAAGGTGTCTTTGCATCAATTGAATTCCAAAACTAATGATCTAGTTTTGTGATTGAAGACTATTTAAAGGTGCTGAAACTGTTTCTTGTCGCCTGTCGCTACAGATAGCATGGATGGAAATTGATTGAAATTTGAAAAAAATTGGCCAATTTTTTCAAGTTTTGATGCTACCTGTACTCAAGAAATTTATTATGGTTAGCCCTCTCTGATAAAATTCATTTGATATCTTCTTCATAGCTCTGCAGTAGCATTTTGTTTATGATTAAAGCCTCAAAGTAATGATTTTAGCACAGAATTGACCTAAAACAGCAAAATCCTCGTGAAAGTGCTCCTTTAATATTTAAGAAAAAGAAAACATCTACTGTGTTTCTATTGATTCATAGAAACGCAAGTGGAAGTTTGGGAGTGTGACAAATGCTGTGGCAACATAAGCCACAAGCGAGTGTTTTCGCAGCTCTTACAAGCTATCCCAGACTTTCACAAGTGTTTCTATAACTCGATAGAAACACAGAGTATGTATTTTCTATTTCTTTTAGAAAACACAGCAATGGAAGGAGGAAAACAACTTCTGCTAGCAGTGTTTCTATTGATTTCTAGAAACATGATTTTTAACCAATCATTGTGTGTATTTTCTAACGACTTTTTTGCTAACAATAGATATTAATCACAGATTCAATTAATCTAGGTATGACATTGCTGATAATTTATTGATCTTAGTGATTACTTACTGAGGGGATTTCCCTCTTATCAGGGGTGAAAATTCTGTTTACCCTTATGGCTGAATGTATTTCTTTCAGGTTCAGTTTGGGATTTTGTAGAAGGATATTAAGAATTGTTTTGTGATCAGATTCCTCCAGCAATTGTCCTTCCCTGAGGAACTTCACGATATCCAAACAATAATGGGCTGATGTAGCGATGCCACTGTCTTGGCTGCTCGCTGCACAATCTCTTTAGCATGCTCTTCATAGTTCCATTAAACTTTTCAGTCACAAGCCATTACACATAGGATGATAAGGGGTCGTAGTGAGCTGTTTAATGCTCAAAAGCCGCGTCACTTCTTCATACACTCAGATACGAACTGTGTACCAAGGTCACTCGAGATCTCTTCAGGCACTCCCAAATGACTAAAGATATCCACCAAGGCTTCTGCCACAGTCTCAGTGTCAATGTTCTTGAGCGGGACGGCTTCAGGGTAATGGGTTGGAAAGTCCACCAATGTCAATATATATATCTATGACCGTCTTCACTCGGAGGACCAATACTCTCTTACATACATTAAACAATAGATGGGCTCTGAATCTTAAATGGCTTGTCGATTAATGGCATCTTCTCTAGGGGAACCTTCGGTACTGAACCCTTGTTAACTGTCTTCTGACATACATCACAGGACTTGCAGTAGCGAGTCATGTCTCCTTTAATACCTGGCCAATAGAATGGGCTCTGAATCTTATAACTGTCTTCTTTATTCCTGTGTGACCTCCCATGATCAATCCCTGAGCGAGTTCCATTATTTGACTTCTCAGATGCACTGGAAGGATACCTTGCTTCAGAGGTTTACCTCCGTTCACATAAGGGTGCTTGAATAAACGGTGCAGAACTCCACCTTTCACTTCAAATGACTTCTCAGCCTGGCCTCTCACAATTACATCGTCTTTTTCCCAATATTTCTGCAAACTCTCATCATCGCGTTGCATTTGTTTAAGCTTTTCCCTATCTACAACAGGACTTTCATTTGTACTTGGTACCTTCAACGGGATACGTTCTTCAGCTTGTTTAGCTTGACTTCTCATGGTTATGGCACAAGCTTCTTGTACATGATCTCGCCAGCTTGGGTCTGGGCCGTCAGCAGCTATAGCACCTGGTTCAATACCAAAAAATAAATCATAACCAGCATGGGGAAGACACTGCGCTTCAACTTGGCCCTTGAGATAAGGTGTATCAACATCAATCTTTGCGATGGGTACTTTCCTTGCTGTATTGTCAATGAGCAGCATAACATTAAAGTTGCCAGTGAGCTGATCCTCAGACACAAGGTCCCTCTCTCCCACTCTACCTTTCACAACAGGGCTCAAAGTTTACTTTTGGCTTTGGGAGCACTTGTGCAACCAGGTGTAAATTTTTAGGCACACTGCCGAAATTTTAGGCGCACAGCTTTAAATACTTGGAGCACTTGCTCCAAAAGCATACTTAATGCTCCAAAAAGAGTGACTCAGGCTTCTTGTTGCAATATGGGCCTATTCTAGCAATATTGAACATGAAGAAATAAAGGAATCAGGATATTTCATCTAAAAGTTTTGTAAGCTTAGATATTAACTACTGAAGTCACTTTGTTGAGTATCTTCACTGTCCAATTGCCTGTTGTTTCCCTCACCTTTGAAATTCTGTTCACGAAGGTTCTTGATTTGCAGTTTCAACATGTGGGTATTCGTGAGAACTAGCACAAAACTTTGCTCATTTGGCTAGCATTCAAGCCATAGAATTCGTGGACCAGCCTGTTCCGAAAACGCTGGCCAGTTTTGTATGTCAGACAACTGAAAACAAAACTTTCTTTACAAAACACAACATTCTGTACACAATATAATCTCAACCAAGTCTCCCCACTTTCTGCTAGGAGCGCCTAGCGCTATGACACTGAATGTGTCAGCAGAGTTGTTTACAACACAGAAGAATGAAAGTTCCGATTCGGAGAATCCACTGGAAAATTAAGCTTAAAGATGACGAATAAAACACTCACTGATGATGAAAGAAAAATGGTGCAACTTAATTATTTGGTGCCTGGTTGTATTATATGTTTCAATTTGTATTTATCAATCGGAGTACACTAGTATGGTCAGGTGAGTAAGCACTAGAGAAGTTGCCCTGTATTTCGGCTTTTAATAAGTCATTGTGGCGCGACCACACGAGTCTTTAGGCGCACAGCCAAAAATCTAGTCGCATATGCGACCAGTTGGTTGTTAACTTTGAGCCCTGCACAACAGGCATTTTACTTCTTACTCCAGTCAACGGTTCAACACAGGCACTACTTAACAATGGAATCTTCTTACCACAGGCTAACAGCAGCTAATTGTCTTTGATGCAGGAGTTGACTTCTTCTGTGGGTTTAACCTTGGGTGGCTGGACTGGACAACTGGCACTCACTTGACCACGTTGCACAGAGTTACCATCCTTGCTTTGTCCTCCTGATTTCTGTCCACCTGAACGACAGTTTCTAGCTTCGTGTCCCTGCTTGCCACACAGAAAACACTTTTTTGGTATGGTTGGGCAGTTGACAGCTTTATGACCACAGGTGTTACATTTAAAACACTGGAGGACTGATGAATTAGACTGTGTCCTTAGCTTCTTCCCTCTCAGGCGGTACTGTTGGCTCTGCTCGCTGAGCTGAACAAATGCTTTCCATGAGCCTCCAAGTACTGGTCAGCAATCTTCGCAATCTTTACCAAAGTTTCAGGTGCCTTTTCTCGTAGGTGAATGGCCAAATCTTTAGGGCAGGAGTCAATGAACTGTTCTTTCACTATTAAGTCCTTTAGACCATCAAAGGTACACTCAGAATCTGAAAGCTCTAGCTACCGTAGCAGGTATCTGTCCAGTCATTCAATAAACTGCTCCAGACTTTCGTCAACTTCTGTTTGGATGCCTTACATTTACGACAATAGCCATGCTCGGTATGATTGTATGTCTTCATCAACGCAATCGTTACCTTGTCATGATCCTTAGCTGCTTCCTCCAATAGACATGAGTACACTTCTAGTGCTTGTCTAGACAACAGAGCACTGAGCTTTGATGCCCATCCAGTTCTTTTGCCACTTAGCTGTCTCTGCAAATCTCTTGAACCTCTGCAAATATGCGTCCAAATCACCCTTACCATCCGCGAATGAGGGGAGTTTAGGTGCTTTAGCTCTGTCATCTCTTTCTGCAGTACGACCATCACTCTTTATTGCTGCTATTGAGCAAAGTTCTAATTCATGCTCTCTCTTGGCAGCCTCAGCAGCCTCCTTCTGTCTCATGATGTCCACTTCCTGTTGTAATTTCGTAATTTCTCTTTCCTGACATCTCGCTTCCCTTTGTTCATCTTGTCGTCTGCGTTTCTCTTCTCTCTCTTCCTCCTCAAGCTGCTGACCATGTTTCTCTTCTTTTTCTTCTTCAAGATGCTTCTCTCATTCCAACTCTTATTCTTCATGCACAAATGCCAGTAGCTTTTCTCCTTTCAATCCAAACTTTTCTCCAAGTTGAATAAATTTCTCCATTTTACAGTGCTAAAATTCCATGACTCTTCCACTTGGCTAAAACTCCCTTTCACAGCACAGTTACTTCCTTCCAAGTTGTCATCCTTTCCTGGTTATCGGTAGACAACAAACAGTTCCTTGGATTCCACTCTCCCAGACAGGCCCCAATGTTGCGAGTTCAATGTTTTAAGTGGCAGGTGGTTTGTAGTCTAAACAGAACGCAGGGATGTCGGAAACAACAAGGTTATTTATTCCAGATGAACGCAGTAACTCCACTCGAGCCTTCACAACAAGCACACGCTAGGCTTGTGAGTGGAGTAAACACTCCTCTGCTAAACTTTAGACACGACCTTTGTCACTCTTGTATAAACATGGCCTCTTGCCAGATATCCAAGTAACCTCTCTGTTACACTTCAACAAACACGACCTCTGTCGAAACTTTACAGGCGACCTTCGTCACACTTCAGTAAACACTACTGACTCATGAGATAATTCTCTCTAAACACTCCTGGGGAAAAAACCAGTGGAAAACTACACCGATTCGCTTATATACTTTACGGCATAAGATTCTAGAACTTTCTGGCTCGACTTATAAAGTAACATTACAATGTAAAAAACTATTTGCAGCAGCAAACGTAAACGACTAAAATAAATTGCATAGTCACCGTGACACAAACTAATTAATATGCACGAAACTTCAAGACTAAATTAGCATATTCGCGAATCTTTCAAGTCGTGCAACAATTTTTCGTAACACCTTGCCATAACCCATGCTCACAATAGGGTGCTCTCCACATCCCTTTTGCTGATACTGTACTGTTTGTCACAATGTCAAACACAAGCAGAGTCTCATCCGCATCAGCGATGTATTGAAAGTCAGTTATCTTCCTTTAATTTAGCCGACACTTAACACTAAATCTTGATTAACTTTTCTTCATAATCTTAAAGGAAGTTTTGAGCAATTGTTGTTCACCCTCTGATAGAGAAGCCAAATTGATCCAAAGCGGTAGCACCAGCATTTGGACACTTAAAATAGGTCCAATTCCAGCTTTTGCACAACTGCTTTTGTTTTAAGGCAATTAATGTAAGTAGGCACACCAGTACTGGTTTTGTGCCTCTTGGTGATCCACTCAGCAACTTCCTTCTCAAGCTCCAGAAGTGCGGCAGAGCGATCTCGTAGGGGTTGCTTGTTGCAGGTTTTTTTTTAGCGGCTTTCCTTGTTGTGATTACCAGTAATGCACACAGCTTTCATCTTCATTAAACTGCTTTCCAGTGTGTGGTACGGGCATGTTCGTGTTTACCGGAGCGAGTGGAGCCACGGTTGTTGTGATATTTGGAACAACACTTCTGAGTACAACTTAAGTAGTATCCAAGCTGTACAAAACTTCGCGGCTCGTATCGTTAGTAACTCAAGGAAATACGACCATATTTCCCCTATCCTTAAAGATCTAAAGTGGCTACCTGTAAGACAGCAGTTGTATTATTGCCACGCAATAATGACCTTCAAATGTATGTCAGGGTGCGCACCAGCGTCTTTTTTTTCTAAATATATTCAAAGAGCTACGATCACCAAGCGTACAACAAGGAAAGATGCTAAACATTCCTTTGTATAAAACAGCCACAGGGCAAAGAACTTTCTACTTCAGGACAGTCAAACTCTGGAATTCACTGGATTCTTCTCTTAAGTTGAAACCAACACTACAGCACTTCAAACGTTGCCTGAAGAGAAGCCTTGTCTCAAGCCTGTTTGTGACTTAATTGTTCCACTTGTGTTTTGTTTTGTTTTTTATTATTTTATTAATTACTTTTAATTAATAATTGATCAGTTTGATTATGCCATTTTACTTACTAGTTAATTAGTTGATTGATCTACTTGTATATATAGTATTAATTATCTCTTTATGCTGAAAAGCCCATTTGGGACGAATAAAGTATGTATGTATGTATGTCGGAAACTGCCATTCGCTTTTTTTCAGCACTGGGGTTTTCATAATTTCATTTGGATTTTGCACTGGAGAGTCGTTGTCTTCCTCGTCGGCTTCATTGTAATGGTCAAGGTATTATACGCTTTGGTGGCCAGTGATCTTCATAATATCTCAGAGTGTTTAACGTTTGCTTTCTTTAGCTTGCTGACTGTTGTCTTTGCAGCACTGTGATTCATGAACTTTTTGTGACTTGCTTCAAGGCTAGTACCGGTCACAGTTGTTTTCATCATGTTGCTTATACTGTTTAGGCCCATTGGTTGAGTTTTGAACCAGATGTTGTCATTAAGTCTTCGGTTTGTTTTGATACTGAGGTAGAAAAGACCTGGCCATCCCATGTTTAGTGGTCTTTGCTCGACAAACTGCTTGAAGAGAGCAACCGGACACCTTTCTCCTCCAACAGAGAACATTTGTGGCTGAAAATCCCTGTTCTTGCTCTGCAGTCCGCCCTGTCTGGTCTTCGTTGGACCTTGGGTAAACTGCGTGAACTCCATACCTTTATCATTTTTGCAGAGTTGAAAATCCTCCATTTTCATTGCGTAGTTTTCTTGACGGCCATGGAGACCAAAGAACTGCATCAAAAATCACCACAGAGAAGAAATAAGCGCTTTTGGAGTTTTGGAACCAAATTTTTCTGCCTCCCATGGCATTTCTTCTTCTTCCTCAGTTAAACTTCTGGCTTTATTTGGACGTTTGCCCATACCAGATTGGCAAAGCTGCGGAGCTTTCCATCTAAAACTTGCTTGGAAGAGTGGAACTCCCTGTCTCTTTTGATGGAAAACTTGTATCCTTTCTCATTTAAATGTCTATCAAGTTCAGCTGGCTTGTAGTCGTCACCGTTTTTGTTTTTTACTTCAGCATAGAATATTTCAAGTAGCTTGTTTAGTTTTTCCGGCTCGTTTTCCTTGATTTTGTTTACAATATATTTCTGTTTGCACCATGTCTCCTATATATTCAGCCCTACAGACGTACTCTTTCCTGTATTTGGATTTTTGGGAAAATATTTTAGCTCCTCAATTGTTGTTTTGAACGCAAAACCAAATCATTGTTTACTGAAAACCCAGGCCATTTTTCTCCGCGACTTATCTCAAAATTTCTACCATTAACAGCTCTAATCGGATTGGTTCTTGTTGGTTTCTTCTGTGTTTTTAGCCAATCAGAAAGCATTTGTAATTTGCACTTGTGTTACAAGTTTGCACTCGTGTTACACATTTTGCACTCATGTTACAGAAGAGCTGCACTCCTTTCTTAGCCAATCAGAATTGAGTAATTTTCTCATGTATATTATTAGGTCTCTAATCATACTCATGATAAACACATTGGACACCCACTGTGCGGTCGTCCAATTTTGTTATCACTCTTATGATAACAGACCAAATTGGACTCCACTTAGTCCTATTACTATTACTTAATTGTTCAGTAAGTGTCAATGAAATGCACAACTCACTTGAATGAAACTATGCTGTTAAGTTAAAAGCTTGGCTTTTTGGTGGTTTTGCCTGTCTGTTGTCTTGGCTGTGGTTCCCTTTTTAAACTCGTGGATACGCGAAGCGTAGAAACGAGTTTCTTGCAGTGACTTCGATATTTAAATGTGTCACTCACTCACTCAGGTGTAGACACTGTTCGTAATTAGTCGGGCCAAACGAGAGCGCCCGAGCTAGCCCGACACCATGTTGGAATAGTAACCGAGCCCGTTGCCATGAATAGTAACAGAGCCCGTTGCCATGTTGGAATAGTAACTGTGCAGCCCGATTACTCACTCAAAGGCGTGCTTCGTGACAGCCTTGTAGCTTTTAATTTATTAGGTGTTTCGCTGAATTGAAGAAATGTTGACTTCGAATGTTCGACTTGGTACTATGGCCAACTTGACAGGCTTAATTTCATGAACATTTGACTCGTCCACGGGGCGTTAAATACGACGAAGAGATGAACATTTGTTTGCTGGAAAGTGAGTAAATCTCATGCTAATGTGGTAAGTTTTGATGAGAATGTGTCTTATTTGTCGACCTTGATGAACTTATATGAGCAAAACGAACATTTTTTTATGAACAAAGAAGCTATTGAACTGACAGGACAAACATTGGCACCATTATTATAATATTGCAATTTTTATCATGATGGCCAAAACACTGACCACCAGTCCATGACTACCCCAATGGACCACCCTAAAATGGACTACACCTAAAAATAATATTCCAAATGAGTACTCTTTAATGTTCTTAGCTGCCAGTATAATTGAATTACACACAACTTCTGCTT